>CM077822.1:45749323-46043436 GCA_039720395.1 Liquidambar formosana | reverse complement strand
CCCCCCCCCCCCCCCCCCCCCCCCCCCCCCCCCCCCCCCCCCCCCCCCCCCCCCCCCCCCCCCCCCCCCCCCCCCCCCCCCCCCCCCCCCCCCCCCCCCCCAAAAAAAAAAAAAACAAAACAAACAAAACATGAGTGTTAATGCACTTCTTTGCATTTGAACATAAGATCTCTATCCCATAAGTTCTATACTAAGTTACTGACTACACCAAGAGGTCTTGGATAAGTAAACCACTCTTTACACCCTTCAAGTTTGGCTCATTTTACTTTTACAATTCCAAATTACCTATGATTTTAAAACTACACTCATCTCTGTTACTCTTGAACAGTGTTGTAATATGAGTTGAGTTTGAAAAACTTATTTTTTGAGCTTATTAATTTATCAAGCCGAGTTCGAGTAAAATGCTCCTCGACTAAAAAAGCTTATAATATTTTAAATAACTATAATATTCAAACTCGGTTTAAGACCAACTCAATAAAAAGCTCGTTCTATTTTAATCATAAAATAAATAAGGAAAAATTAAGGAGAAGTCCAAATCCCACATTTAGTAAAGTATTAAGTCTAAACACTTTTGTTGTTTAGCCACAAGTGAACCTTTTGCTCAAATGTTGCCATTTAAGCAACTTTAGTAGTTGTATAAGAGCAAATAATTCCATCTATGCCCTTTATCATCGAAACCTATTCTTTAAGGCCGTTGATGTTTATTTAGGGGAAGATTTTTTAGGCGTTAATCCCCATAATTTCAGCGGCAATCATGGGGATTCCCACGATTATCACCTTCAAAAAAAATGGTGAAGTTTCAAATTTGAATTCTGGTCTGGTTGGAAACGTTTCAAATTTGAAGGTAGTCTGGTTTTTGTCTAATTTGTATCCGGCTGGGTCGTTAGGGCTGCGTTCACATATTCAAATCACAACAAGGTTAGCTTTTGCCAATTTGTTTCAAAACTTTCATTTTTGTTTGTTTTCTAATGGAGCATTTGGTAGTTCTTTCAATAATTTTGAGCAGTTTTCACATCGGATGTTTCAACGATTTTTTCACATCGAATGTTTCAACGATTTTTTCACCATTTTTTTTCGTTCATTTGAGGATGCAATGAAAATTCTGCTGTATATTTTTGTTGTGTGTTCAATAGATTGTAGGGGCATACAATCAATTGACGTAGTTAGATTGTTTGCTTTCATCCATTTTTATGCGAAGCATGTTGTATATGAAACACCTAGTTTTATTGCTTGTAACAAGAAAACAAGTTAATCGAGTCTAAACATTTAGTAAAGTACAAGAGCAAATAATCGGACAAACTTGGAAAAACAGTTACACATAAAGTCGCACGTGAAGTTGAACCAATACTGTGATACTATTCTCTCATCACAATTTGTTTAATTTCTCTTTTTCTCACCAACTCACAGATCCATCAAAAAAGGAAACCTCACACTTGAAATAATTGTCTACAATCACAAAATAGTTACACAAAATATTGGTACTAAAGCACATTGAAAAATAAATGTTGGAACAATTCTACAATAAACAATATTAGTGATAACATAAATCTACACAATGATTAATAGAACAATATAAATATAATCTATGCAACAATAATCCAAATAGAAAAAATATGAACAGGACAAAAATAATATAAACTATTAAATTAAACAAAATCAAATAGTAGAAAGGATAGAAAATAGCCTGGAGTTGTAGAAAGGCACGTAGTCACTGTCCAAAAGTCGTATACGCTTCCCCATGTGCGGGTATTGGCGGTCGCACACGGCTCCAAGATATAACCCTATTCCTCGCAGGCTGTCTGATCTGTAGCGCACACCTACAGCAGACGGGGTGCCAAGAATGTATCGAATCGTCCAAAATATATAATAGAAAAATGGTTAAGAAAGAGCAAAGAGAGTTTAATAGAAAGAAGAAAGAGATATATGTAGAGAGAAGAATCTGTGTGTATATATGTAATGGATGGAACGTTCTGGTTAGATAGGCCCTAAAAACCTTACAGAACGTTCTTCCATTAAAGTATATTACCGTTGGGTAATAATACCTAAATACAAGAATGGTAACTGTTGGCTCTTAAAGAAGGTAATAAACCAAATAAATAAATTACTAAAACTGTTAAAAATATTTCAGCCAATAAAAGCAAAATATAAAGCAAATAAGTTTTGAAGTTTTCCTATTAAAACACATAAAATTTAACAATCCCCCATAAGATTCAAAACTTAAAAAAAATATGTAGATAAAATATTTGGGCAATTATATACTATGCAATGGGTATAGGAGTCTTCCGAACTTGAGCCTACACTTAGTGTTGACAATTTCCTTCTGAAGGAATCATAGTGAACTAGGTCTTGAACTAGACCCCTTTGATCAGAATTCAACTGTCACACACAGAGTATTGATACATATACTTGGCACGAGTTAGCACTATTAAAGGCCATGTGCTCGATTTTGATTCTCATGAGAGTTTCTAGAGAATAGCCCTATTCTCATAGTCGCGACCTCACAACAACTCTCACTTAGGTGAGTCCTCCAAGGGTACATGTGACAAATATCTCGCGAAAGAATATCCGCCTCGGGCTCATTTAAGGTATAACCCTTCCTTAACGTCACATATCATTAGCATTATGTCATAGGAATGGGCTAGGGTAAATTTTATGCACGAGTCTATTAATAAAGAGTGCTGGAATTTGAGTCACGCAGTACGGATTGTTTTTACCACATTGAATCTTTTCCTTGAGATCTCCAATCATAAAGGTTGGGTTACCTCCCTAGGTGACTCCCTGTGGGCTTAACCCCATTCCCTTCGACAAATCTAGGACTACGTTTCCTAGATATTATTTTATGCACCATATTGTGCGTCTCACAATTATATTGGCATCATCATTTTGTCTCCTGCATCATATAAAGCTTCACATACACATTAATCATATATTTAAATAAAATAGACATGCCAATATAGTGAACCCCCACAATAATGAATATTTATACTCTAATGAGTTCACAAGTAACACAAATTGAAAGCGAATATAATTTTTGACAACCATCTCAAGAACAACGTATGTTTCTATCTCAAAACAAATTATAATCATGACAGCATGCATAATGAATTATCTGACTTTCATTAAATAAATAAAATATGCATGATAAATACTACTCTTCTCTGTGAGAACCATCCATAATCTCAATGTATATAATGTAGTGTAATTAACCAATTGATAATAACTTGCTCCAAATAAATTGACTACTTTATTTTCTATGTCCATAAATACTCTTCATATGATGTTTAATAATTAAAATGACATATCTCAAAGGCCACAAAATTTTATATGTTTCTACAATATAAATTTCCATAAAAACAAGAAAGGAATAATTTTAGATCTATAAAATAAATTTTTACCCCCACATTAAAATACTTTTTATAATATGCCACAATGAATATTATCAATAACGAACCCCACATTCATGTGTCTAATATTTATTTTACACATAATAAACCAATTCAAAATCATGTTCTTTCATATTGTCTCATACTAAGTGATAACTTTCAAGCATCATACAATTATGATACAAATATATAAGAAATTGTTCGAAGTATTAATGCAATTACCACACAAAATGCATTATAATCCCCATTATAAAAGCACAAAACTTGGATGACAAAAATAATAAACAAATCACATACCATAATAAGACCAATTATCACTTACTTGATTTATGGTTTGAGTTATTTTCAAAAACAAGTTTGCTTATAAAGAAAAACAAAAAAAAAAAAAAAAAAAATATATATATATATATATATATATATATATATATATATATATATATATATATATATATATAGTTCCCACCAATCAAACCACTTCTTTTATGTTTACTGTGACTAACAGTTATTGAACTTCAAATAATTAAATATGATAAAGAGACTTAAAAAAAAAAAAAAAAAACTTAAATTAAATATAAGAAATTCCCTTAAATGGATGTAACTGATGCTATTCAAAATTGCTCTTGACGGTTCTTCTACTATATTTAATTTATTAAAGTATTGGCAGTTTGGCACTAACACAAGGTAACAAATAGTTCATAGCAATTAAGAATTATAGAAGTATAATACACACCCAAATTAGCACAGTAAATTATTGGATCCAAATTAAATTAAACATACCTCTTTTACATAATTTTGAATACCATATTTTTTCCAAACCCTCTTGGAAAGATATAACGCCAATGACACCAAATATACTGTACAAAAGAAAATGACTATGAACTTGGGTGTTGTGGACACATGAAAGTTTTACAAATCAATTCCAACATTTGGACAAATTAGAAGGTAAATATATAATAAATAATTTCTAAAATATGATTCAAGAAGACATTAATTGAATTAAAAAAACGAGAGTCAAAACCATGAGTAACTTTAATTCATATCTATCATTCTGAATTCATAAAATAAGGTTAATGGTAGAAAACCTAGGAAAGAAATCACAAGGAGAACTCACCCACGTCTTAAGGATCATGCTAGCACCTATGTGCTGGCACCTTATTCAATTCCTAGATGTACATATGTCAACCTTAAAACATTCATCTTCTTATATCATGCAAATAATGGAAATGCAAGCTAGCCTGTAAATATCTAACCTATGCACTACCACAAAAATGTAAATAGACGCATGTGTCTCCCTTTTATTTACATTGAATTAGCTAATCAAAATGAACACAAAATTTGTACAGCACGTTATGCGAATGTTAAAATTGTTTATATAAAATAGAATTGCAACCATTGAATTACAAAATATCTATTAAATACACAAATGTTCCATTGCATAGATCGCCTGAACTTGGTTAATGTTATATAGTAAATTAAGTATTCATATCAACTTCTTAAAAAATTATCAAATCATGTGATTAGATCATCTCCATTTTCATCAACAAAGGAACTATGCAATAAAATATGTTACTTTGAGCAAATAAATAATAACATCAACTATCTCTTGGATAGAGACTGATAAAAGAAGACTTTTTATAATAAAGAGATATGCTACCTTCATGGCTTTCATATCAAACAACGTGGCTCATTATTATTATTATTATTATTTGTTTTTTTTTTAAATAAAATAAAATAACACCATGAAAATATAAGGAGACTCTCATGAAAAATAAACAGGAAAAAGATAACAAGTTTACTCACTGAAATATGAGGGATGACACCAAAAAACTTTGCAAAGAGAGTTTGATAGAAAGAGTAAAGAGAGTTTGATAGAAAGAAGAAAGAGATATGTGTAGAGCGAAGAGTCTGTGTGTCTATATGTAATGGATGGAACATTCTAGTTAAATAGGCACTAGAAACCTTACAGAACGTTCCTCCATTAAAGTATATTACCGTTGGGTAATAATACCTAAATACAAGAATGGTAACTGTTGGCTCTTAAAGAAGGTGATAAACCAAAGAAATAAATTACTAAAACTGTTAAGAATATTTCAGCCAGTAAAGGCAAAATATAAAGCGAATAAGTTTTGAAGCTTTCCTATTAAAACACATAAAATTTAACAATAAAAAGAATTTTTTTCACTAGGTTTGTTGTCTAAAACCGGCACATTTTTAATCGTCTAAGCCCTAAAATACCAACATCTCGAAAGATCTATAATATGAATTTTTTTGCCGCCAATAACAAATCCTAAGTACAGTTACTTCAAGATATTCAAAGATAAAGCAATGAATATGAAATCTTTTTTTTCAAAACAACAAATGGCATTAGGACACTTGCAACCAACTTCAATCACAAACTAGTTGCATAAAATAATGAAAGACTTCACATTGGAAAAAAAAGGACAATTTTTACAATAGGATTGATGTCTAAAACCACCACATTTTCAATCGTCTAAGCCATAAACTACCCCATTTTCAGTTGTCCAAAGACTCCAAACCATAAAACAACAATATCTCGAAAACCCCAGAATTTGAATTTTTTTTGCAATAAAAAACAAACCCTAAAAAACAGTTACATCGAAAATTGGTGGTATAAACCAATAAAGATGAAATCTTTTCGTTCAAAACAACAAATGAACCAAATCGTCTAAGCCATAAACCACCACATTTTCAGTCATCTAAACCATAAACCAACACCATCTCGAAAACCCCAGAAATTGAATTTTTTAGTCATTAATAACAAACCCTAAAAATAGTTACATTAGTTGTTTGGTGGTACAAACCAATAAAGATGAAATCTTTTTGTTCAAAACAACAAATGAACCTATATACATATAGTTAACCATGATGAACTCAAGTTTTTTTGGCCATTTTACTGGTGAATTAGCCGCTCCTCCCAATCGGTGATCTTTCTGTTTCGTTGTCAGCCGACGATCAAATAGTGGCACACATTCTCGCCGCAGATGAACCTCAACCTTCTTGACGACAAATTCCTTTTTTGGGTGTAATTAATTTACACAATTAGCACTTTAGGAATTTTTTTTTTTTCAAGAATTCGCACAAGGGATATATTTCACTTGATTTTTTTGGAAAGTTAATATCCTACTTTTGAATGGAAACGTATTTCATTGAGGATGCAGGGTCATTTTGGGTCTTGTCACTCTTATTGGGACTTGAGGCTTTGTTACTTTTTTAAGTGAGACATTACCCATAAAAGATTGCTAAAATTGACTTCTGTTCAAACGCCCCAATAAATAATCAAAATAGAACCTCGTTTTTAAGCTCCTTACTTTAAGGAATCAAGTATAAGCAGCATAACACTTGGTTCGACTCGAATCATTTAATAGCACATGAAAGGATTGTTTGTTGTTGAATTTAATGATCTTCCTACACATCTCAAGTAGGAAGGTGAAGAGAGTGTGGGAGCATTTGCAAGGGTGTCCCAATAGCATTATAGTATTAAAAAGATAGGGGTAAAAGTGTAAATGTACTTTTACTGTTAACGCCGTTAGGCCTTCGGCCTTATACTGTCGTGGCTCGTGATGGAAGTGAATCTCGTCACTCACCCCTTACTACAGTTTGCACTTCGGAGTTCTTCTTCTCCGACCGCTCCTCGCCGACGATCCGACCAGCGATCTCACCAGCGGCCACAAGGTATCCTTCTAGCTTCTTCTTTTGTTTTTGTTTCCCCTTTCTGTTTTTTTGTGCTGCTAAACATTGTTCAATTTGTTAGAGTAGTTCGTCAAATTTTATTGTATTTGCAATTTATGGATATCAATCGATGTTTACTTCAGATTATGGAATTCCTATGCATTGGGGCCTTCTATATTATAGATTTTTTTTCCAATGTTTTTCCTTTGATGTTTTCAATTTATGCTCGAATTCTCGCAATCCACACTGACGCAAAGATGAAATTTTCGATTTTTTTTTGCACCCAAATATGCCATGTTTGAATTATTCTATTTGAATTGACATTATTACCTTAGATTATTTTCATTATGTGAGGTACCTCCTATAAACTTCAAATAATTCAGTGTTATGATCTAAAGGTTATAGGGCTTTAATTTGACGTATTCCATCAGTCCTGGGAGTATGGGACTTTTGGCGTATTGATCAAGGTTTGTAACATTTTGTATCAGAGTAGGATTCAAGTCATAGAAAGGGATTCTTAGGAGAGGGTTACCTGGAGCAGAGTGTGAGCCATCCAAAAGGGGAAAAGGGCTACCTGCTGTTAGAGCGATAGCTACCTTGATTGAGAGTTGTTGTGGACGTTGGCCGGAGAACGATCCTACAGGTTATAGGGCTTTGATTTGACGCATGTTCAACTTCCTCCTTGGGCCAGCCTCACAAGATTTTCCCAGATTGTGCTGGCATGTGTGGGTGGGGGCGTCTATGACTCCCCGTGTCTGGGGGATTAGTCTCACTTGTGGGTGAGGACACCCGTTGGGCCTTGTTGTTATTATAATAAGAAAAATGTTAGATGTTTGAAGAGTTTTATCTGTTCGTGTAAATGGTTTTAGATATATCAAATGCGTGATTTAGGAATGCTTAGGAGTTCTCCTCATTTTGCTATAATCTAATGGCTTTGTAGTTGATTTATGTAATTTATCAACTGTTCCACCTGTGTGAGTTACTCATCCTTTTCCCTTTTAGATTTAACTTTTATATGTGACTTGTTGGGTTTTGTGCTGCATAGACTATTTGTTATTTACTCCAGTATTTTAATTTTCTATAAAAATATTCAGAATGTGATAATCCTTTGTACAAATTCATTATGGGTTTTCATTTTTTATTTTTCTTATTCTCCTTGTCAGAAATATATAATCAAATTACACAAAGCAGAAGCTATGGCTGGACATGGTGATTCAGGAGGCAGGTGCATCTGGGAAGAAATCAAGTGAGGCCATGAATGATGTGCCAACCCTCAGCGCTGAAAAGTTGCAAAGTAACATGAAAGTTATTTATTACAGGTTTGTTTGGACAACTTAGTGAGACGTAATGCCATTCAATGTGACCCTGTAACGTCTTCTATATTTCTTATTTACTCTCTCTATTGCCTTACTGAAAATCATTTTGGATTCTACAGATGAAGGCCTTTTATTGTGCTTGTTTATATCCTTTATTTTTTCATTTACTTGTATTGCTTGATTCTAGACTTCAAAATTGTTTACTTCTGTGGCAATACTAAAACCTTAGCTTTATGCTTGTTTGCAGCCGAACGTTTTTGTCTATCATCGGTGGACTGATTGCTGGAATTTTGGTATTTACGGGCTTGACTGGATTTATATTATATTTCCTTGTTATGGCAGTCACTTCTGTGGGACTCATAGCTAAGGCAAGGTTTTCCGTTCATTCATACTTCGATTGCTGGAACAGGGTTATACTGGATGGCTTTGTCAGTGGGCTGATGGTACACTTCTTTATTTGTTTATTTTTTTGTTCTTGATGTTTTTTTATTTTTACTTTTTCAAGTAAATATTTCTTACCCATTTTCATATTCACCCCTTTCATAGCATATTTGTCTTCCTTCTTCTTCCCTTTTTTTTTTTTTTAATTTTATTCTGAGAAGTCAGTTTTCTGTTCTGGTATTGATTCTCTATCTTGCTTATTATTATTACCGTCAGAATTTTAGAAGGCGTGTAGCTTATGCCTTAGGGGAGGCTCAACAAAGACAATTTTTTGTTCTTCTGTTATTGCCAATCAGATTTTTGAATGATATTGTGGCTGTTCTATATGTTCCTTTCTTTAAAGAGCTTATTTGTTTAGTCCAGGTCGATGAGAGGATGCTGTGATTCTTCGTAAATATCGTGTGGGCTTATACTATCTGTTATATTTGATTGAAACCCTATTATTCGAGGATTTATTTGAATTTTTTGCAATTACTTTCGAGTGATGTTATTCACACAGATGTACTAATTAGCTTAAAGATTTAAATCATTGAAGTTACTAAAAATGGTTTTGGTGAATTCTTTTTTAGTGTAAAATGTCCATGTTGAAGTATGGCTTTGAAAGTAAGTTCGTTAGAGAGGGCCTTCTGTTCTGTATCTAGAGAGGCGTTCTTTTTTCTTTTTCCCTTACTGATTCATAGATCAAATGATTTATCTGATTTGGAAAAGAAAATGCTTGCTATTTCACCATTGTTGCTTGATTTTCATGTTCATTACATTTTAAAGATGTCATTATGGATTTCATGTTTCACCAAATTGGAGTGGCTTGATGTTTTTCCCTGGGAAGCTTTCTTAAATATTGACTGGCTTCACATGCGTCTTCATGCAACTATTTCAATTCAATGCTAACGAACATTAGAATCATGATAATACATGTCATATGAAATGGCATTGATTTTTTTTTTTCTTCTTGGTTCCATTTCTTTAATATTTTAACCAACTTTGCCTTCTTTATATTTTTGCAGTCGTCCATGCTGTTCTGGACGTATCCTTTCCATAAATTTATACACTAAATTGTAACAACAACAAAAAATATTAAAAATCATCGCTGGTATGGAAACTATGTAGCCAGATTATAATTAAAGTGGTAATGTTGTGCTAAATCGGTTGACTGTGCAATTGTCAGGAAATTTTTGTGGAAAAAAGAGGTGGGTTCATGGGAACTATTTAGTTTTGTTCTTTTAGCCAAAGTATATGTTCTCACTCACCCTGACTGAACATGTTGCTCATGTTTAGTGGTGCCCGCTAGTTGATTTGTAGACTTCTACTGGTCCATTGGAAAAAAAAAAAAAAAGATTTAAAACAATGTGGTCAAACCAAGAAGCAGCTGATAATCTTAATTCTTTATGTGGATACCTAGGTTGCGTCCCAATTTTGGTACTGTTTTGCACTTTTCTATACTAGTGGCAAGCCAAGGTGTTCTTGGAATATTGAATTTATTTGACACTTGTTCAGTATAAAATGTTTTTAAGAGCTGAAAGTAATAATAATAATAGTAATAATTCAGTTATCTTAATTGAACTATTGATTGTATGTTTGTGCACTTTTCTTTGACATAAAAAGATTTGCTCATGACATTGTGCATATATTTTGACGGATTATCTGCCACCCTCCTGCATGAAAAGAAACAGAATTTTGCTGCTGCTGGTGCTGCTGTCTGCTGTGACATGTTATTGAGGAGAGCTGGAAAAGGCTGGCTGCACTTTAGCTAGCAAAATGACATTTTTTGAATAGCTAGCTAGCTATCCAAGTGAGTACTCCAAGGGTATTAGTTATTTTTAAGCTATTTTCAAATTTTTATTAATAATCTTTCTTTTTTTAATAATTTGGTGGAGAGATAAAAAGGGAATGATGCATAGAAAGGGGACAAGTGTCACTTTTTTAACTAAAAATAGTTTAACTAGCGAACATTCGCTAGCTAAATGTAGCTAGCCGAAATGATGATAGCTAAAATAGCTAGCCCCTTGGAGAAGGAAAAAAGTGATTTGGTTAGCTAAAATAGTTAAGGGGGTTGAATAGCTAGCCCCATTGGAGATGCTCTAAGGGCCCATTTTCCTTGCACCCTGTTAGCCACGGAAAAACTTGGTTACATAAATCTTTACCACATATTATACATTCATGGCTATATTTTGTGGCTAATGGCCTCTTTTTTTGTAGTGCTCGTTGGCATATTTATGAGACCCGGACCTGGCATTGACCCAGCCGAGAGGCCAGGGCACGGTTTAGCCACTGGGTTTGGTCATACTGGTCTTAATTAAAAATACTAATAAAAGTTAAATTATATTTTAAATGAACGAGTAGAAGTATCTAAGGCTTTATATCTTTGCTCCCATTGAGGTTTGAACCAAATCAATCCTTAACGGCTTATATGAGATGCCCCATACTTACACAAATAATGGTATCTGCAAAAAAAGTCAAAATGATGACCTTAAAGGAGTATGTACGAGACTTGACAACTCGACTAATCCCACAAGAGCAAATTTAAAATAATTATAATTAAAAAAATGAATTTTTTGCTAAAAATGGGGAAAAAAAAATGTTACAGAGTAATTTTTTTCAAAAAGAAGAACAACGTAAATAGGTGCATAACAATTAAGAGATAGTGGGGGGCCCTTACAAATTTTTGAAAATTTTCTTACATTCATGTGAAAGTGTTTAAAGGGTTCTTAAAAATCGTATTTTTCCAAATGAAACTGTCAATTAGGAAGGAAGGGTGTATCAATTTACAAATTTGAGGATTACGAGTATTTGATCAATGTGATATTTGGCATGTATGGTCTACATGGGAAGAGTATCTAATCCAATAGTGGGTTTCACAAAATATAAGTCATAAAACAAGTTATTGAAAATTGTGTCCCTGGATCCTAACCTATTATTAACAAACCCTTCTCGTATTATTTTATGTTGGAATTATATAATTAGACTTTGTGGTAAACAAAAGTTGATTGTAGGGGTTGATCTAGGAGTTAGACTTGGATGCACTCCATAGAGGTTATCGTTTAAATTTCTCACAGATATCGCTATTTGTGTGGGTATAAGGTATCTTATATGGGTCCTTAGGTAATTAATTAGGGCTCAAACCTAGTGGGAATAAGAATTAGAATACCCCTAATCATTAATTATTTATATGAAAAAAAAAAAAGCAAATATGAAATCAGTGGAATCTACTAAACACCTCTTCTTGGATTGTGAAATTATTAAGGTTCTCTGGCTCAATTGGCCTTAGCGTTGTTAAGTGGATCAAGGCCTTGGGATGGTTCTGGGCTTGATATAGCCCAAGCTTTCTCCGTTACATTGCTGTGTTGATTGATCAAAGGGAATGGTTATTGCAACCCCACTTTTTCATCAAAACCCCCTTTCGTTTTGGTTTTAAAGATTTTATGCAAAATATAAAAGGTTTTTACAAAAACTGGCCACGTTTAAGTAGATTTTTTGGTAAAAAATGAAATAAAGGTTATAAATGGTAAAACGTCTACCTAAACGATAGATTTTGGAAAAACTTTATTCTGTAAAGTTGTTCAAAATGATGTTTATTGGTGGACAGCATAGCCAGTTTTCGTAAAAACCTTTTATATTTTGCATAAAACTATAAAAACCAAAAAGATTTTGGGGGGGGGGGGGGGGGTTTAATAAAAAAGTGGGGTTGCAATAGCCGTTCCCTAATCAAATTTGGAACGCAAGAATGAAGTTCTATCGGATGGCCTGCTCACTGATCCATTGTCTCTGTTGTTGCAAATTGAAAAATGTGTTCCATAAGCATAGCTCTTGCTCTAGGAGCTTCACCCTTAATACAAATTTTAATTTTTTTTAAAAAACCAATCTAGACCTTGTCACAATCTTCCCTACTATTATAAGCCGGGGGTTTGTTACTGTAGGTGAATAGTATCAGGATGGGTCAAGCCTCAAGTTTTTCTCTCTCTCTCTCTCTCTTTTTTTTTTTTTTTTTCCTTTGTTGGCTTTAACGAGTCAAGCTCGAGAGTGTCTTCTCCCATACGCCTCTCCTCCTTCTCTCTCTTCTCTAGCAGCCGTTCTCTCTCTCTCCTTCCCTTCCACCACTTTCAAGTTTGAAATTCAAACTTATATCACACACACACAGGTTCTCTCTCTCCCCCCCAAAACCCATGTCCCAAAATTTCTAGAAATCAGGAAAGCTTTCAAAAACACTCCCTCTCCGTCTCCCTGTCACTCTCTCTCTCTCTCTCTCTCTCTCTCTCTCTCTTTCAATATTTGCATTCAATGGTAGATTTCAAAGCTTTCCTGATTTCTAGAAATGTTGGAAGGGCTAAAGAGAATAGTGGTGGGTTTCAAATTTTGAATCTCTTGTTTTTAATCGTCAATTCCTCTGCTCACTTCAAAGCTCCTTCGCCCAACTTCTATCTCCTTCTCGGGCACTCTTCTCTTTGAATTCAAAATTTGAATTTGAATTTGAATTTGACAGACTACTTAAACCTGTTTCATTTTTGACAGGATTAAACCCACTCTCAAACTATTTCTCATTCATCAATGTTTCCTCTCTCTTCCCTACTATTATAAGCCGGGGGTTTGTTACTATAGGTGAATAGTATCAGGCTGATGTGTCAAGCCTCAAGTTTTTCTCTCTCCTTTTTTTTTTTTTTTTTTTTTTCCTTTGTTGGTTTTAACGTGTCAAGCTCGAGAGTGTCTTCTTCCATACGCTTCTCCTCCTTCTCTCTCTTCTCTAGCAGCCATTCTCTCTCCCTCCTTCCCTTCCACCACTTTCAAGTTTGAAATTCAAACTTATATCACACACACACAGGTTCTCTCTCTCCCCCCAAAAACCCATGTCTCTCTCTCTCTCCCCCCCAAAACCCATGTCCCAAAATTTCTAGAAATTAGGAAAGCTTTCAAAAACACTCTCCCTCTCTGTCTCCCTGTCACTCTCTCTCTCTTTTTTTCAATATTTGCATTCAATGGTGGATTTCAAAGCTTTCCTGATTTCCAAAAATGTTGGAAGGGCTAAAGAGAACAGCGGTGGGTTTCAAATTTTGAATCTCCCTGTTTTAATCGTCAATTCCTCTGCTCACTTCAAAGCTCCTTCTCCCAACTTCTATCTCCTTCTCAGGCACTCTTCTCTTTGAATTCAAAATTTGAATTTGAATTTGGATTTGACAGACTACTTAAACCCATTTCTTTTTTGATAGGATTAAATCCACTCTCAAACTATTTCTCATTCATCAATGTTTCCTCTCTCCCATACAAAAATTTTTCCTTTCATTTTGTAGGTTTCAAGTTTTGGGGCTGTTACATCCATCTCTTTCTTACACCCAAACCAAAGGAGCAGCCGCACACAACAGGGACGTCAAATTTTGAAGGTAATTTAAGTGAACTCCATCTTCCATACTCTCTCTATTTTCTCTATGGACATTGTTTGCAGGCACAATTAAAATGACAGTGAAAAACACTCGATGAACCGAATAATTTCTATTCTTATTCGTGAGTTCTTCGACTTTATTTACAAAATAACATTTGTCTCATACTTTGCCCATAATTTGTTTGTTATCTTGCTTCACTAATTATAAGACATTGATTGGAGTTGTGATACTGTTACATGCCTTGGTTTGCCCCTCAAGCAAGCACATGGCGCCACAACTCCCTCTCTAGGTAATTTTCAGTTTTCTCACCCTTTCTTACCCTTTTTTTCCTTTCCATCTCATGCCCCATTTTTTCCTCTCTCTCTATCTTACACACACACACACACACACACGAGAAAACCCATTTCAATTATTAGGGTTCTATTTCACTTTTTGGGGTCCTAATGCAGCACTTTGTTTGTGGGTTTCAATTAGGGATTTAAATATTATCTCTATGCTACTGCCACCTATAGGTAACTCTTCTTTCTGCTCACTTTTGTTAAGTTAAATGCAAATCTGATTTTCATCCTCTTAATTGGAGGGGCTATATTTAATTTTTATTGGATTAATTATGAAGTCTGATGTCACTGTGAGTAAGAAACATGTCTTTTGTTTATGTTTATGTGGGGATTTTGTTGGGACTAATAAAACAAAAGGTATAAGTGTTTAATTTTTATTTTGCTTCTCTATTCTTCTGTTATATTCTATTCACTCTCTCTCTACTCTGCAACTCCAGTATGAGAAGAAAGAGAAAATAAAGAATCACAGGCCTTTTTGATTTGGACCGGTAAGCAATAATTTTAAAATCTAAATTTTCTTCAGTTAGTTTAATTTTCTTGCTTGGGTCCTCCTGTGTTTAGTATCTTGAATTCAATCTTATATTTAGTGATAATTCTTATTGTATCTTTTAATTCTTAATTTCCAGAAAGTAGCTTACAATAGGTGGTCCAACTTTGATTTAGTGCATCTTTTAATTGATGTCAACTATTTTTTCTATATATCGTGTTTTTGTTCTTTTTTGGTAAGGTCTACATATGCATTGCAAAGAACAACTTATAAGAAATGGGTCCAAGAGGGTTCAAATTAGGCTATGGTTTAATTGATTTTTGCACCTTAAGACTATATGCAATAGAGACCAATTAAGAGGCCTCCAATGAAGTAAATGGTTTTTTTTTTTTTTTTTTTTTCATTAAGTCCTGTATTATTTTTAAGTATCCCATTTTTTTGGGTTAAAATGATAGTTTGGGCCTGTGAAGTAGGGGTTGGGTTCCTTTTTATTCAAGCCACACCCTGTTCTGTACAATAACCATCTGTATCATAATCTTAGGACTTAGGAGGGTTATTTACTCTAAGATTGGTTATAACTGATTACTTTAGTAGTGGTAATTATGTGACACTTTTGAGACTTTTAAAAGTTTTAATGTTATTGAGAATAAAATATTTGAGTTTGTGGTAATGGAATGAAGGATTGAGATGGGAAAATGTTGTGTAAGGGGGTAAAGCATGTCACCAGGCATTTTGAGAAGGTATGTCACTTACTCTTTATGCCTAACAATTTTCTTTAATCTCATGTTTATACTTTACCGTCATGAACTCACTTGAGGTAGAAAAATTGATTTTCTTTTTTCTATATATTAGTGCCGTTGATTTTGGACTTCAATTGATACCTTATGTCACGGATCTTTGTCCCACATCGGATAGGCACTGGGGGAGTCTTGGGCATATAAGTGGAGAGGGCAACTCCACCTAATTGGCTAGCCTTTTGGGTTGGAGACCTGACCTGTGACAAGTGGTATCAGAGCAAACCCGGTCTCTTATCCGATGTCATGCCGAGCGTTTGGGCCCACGGTGTACTGAAGGCGACCAAGTGTGAGATACGGGGTGCAGGACAGGTAGGCAGGGTGGGCCAACCACGACGAGGGCGTCGTGCGGGTTAGGTGGGGGAGAATGTCACAAATCTCTGTTCTACATCGGATAGGCACTGGGGGAGTCTTGGGCATATAAGTGGGGAGGGCAACTCTACCTAATGGGCTAGCCTTTTAGGTTGGAGACCCGACCCGTGACACTTAGTAGGCATGGGGAAAATACTACTAAAAATATTTAAAGTATTGTGCACACTGCATTAGTGGAGTGAACTAAAATTATTGAACTAAGGGCTAGGCATGCCTTTCTTGAGCCTTGCGTCTGACTCAAAGCCCTCTAGGCATTCCTGTAGCTACGCTTGATTGAATGAGCCTCGCGTGGAGGGAAAAAGATACCAAGCCTTGTGCCTTAGGTGCGCTTTTGAATGACTATGTTTTCAAATGAAAACCCTATGCACTAACACCATATTAGTACATTGAAATTTGTTTAAAATATTTACCATTGCAGGTCTAATGGTAAATGTCTCAGGCTGCCAAGTGTGAATGCGATAGGTTGAAACTTGAGAGCAATCACTTTGCATTCAGAAAATAAATGTTCTGATTATATCAAGCTCAAGCTCATCCCTCTTAGGACCTTGCTTAGTTGGACTAACATTAGGTGATGACCTTTAAAAAAACTAATGAGCAATATAGGGATTAAGTGAGAAAGATAAAAAATCCATGTCATGAGCTTTTATATCTTTAAATATTTGAGTTTGCTTCTTTATTTTGCTAAAGTATGTGTTGTCAAGTGCTATTTTCTTATCTACAGAGTAGCATTTTCTTTTCTAAGGATAATTTATACATTTTAATTATTGTTTGATTAGTTCATGTTTTTCCTCATTCATTAATCTTTTCTAATAGTTATTTTCTTGATTTTCAGATACATTCTACGAAAAGAGCTTATGTGATTGTGCTATGAGGTTGATCAATATGGAGATAGGATTTTAGATACTCTCCTTAGACTTGTGGCTATGATAAAGTGTTGCATTTGTTCTTAATAGTGTATATGATTTTAGACTCTCCTATTTCTCTCTCTCAATGTTAATAGAAGTGCCTTATGTTGACATCTGTATTAACATTGCGTCATATACATGGTGTGACTTTTCAAGGGAATGCTTTTTTTTTTTTTTTCCCTAAAACTAATTGAAGTATTTTCGAAGTATAAGATTAAGAATGTTAATACATGTATTAATCTGTGTTATGTTCCCAATTATTTTGAGTTATACAGAATGATTAATTTTTCTCATTTGTTATTTCTTCTTTAAAGAAAAAAAAAATCTTTTCTCTGAAACCAATTGAAGTACTTTTGGAGTGGTAAGGACTGGATGTCTTATATTGGCTTCTTGCAAATAGTGGAAATACGAAGTGACTTCCATAGTGGGATATTTGTATCCTTCATTAGTCTGATAAAGGTTGTTGTGGAATGATGATTCTGCTTAATAGCACCAACACACGGTGTATGATGTTGATTCTGCTTAATAGCACTAACTCTCTATAATGGTATTTTTATCACTCAATAGGAGGGTTTCCACTAGTCCTGAATAAGCCCGAACCTTCACTCATACTTTCTCTAGCCTTTTGGCCTGTTGTGCATTTTCTCTCCATTCAGAGTGGCATATAGGCTATAGCACAAGCTGTGGATCATATGCCGACGGTCCTCCACACGTGTACAGATCGACGGTCAAGCACATCACAACCATCAGAAGCATAATATATGCAGCACAGCTAGCACTACCTCATCATTTCTTTTAGCGGACATGCCACGTCACTGCCACTACTCACTCCCTCACCTACATCACTACAAACCGTCGAGGGGCACACACGCTTGAGCCTTTGTCTTCTCCACTCACGTCCCTTCAAACACCAGAGGATGACATTCACCATCACCAACCGCTCCACCTTTCCAAACCACCGCTTTCTGACCGCGCGTCGATTTCTTTAGAGCACCCATCGCAACGACCGCCATCTCCACCCCCTCAGTTGTGAGTTTTGAGTTTTATTAAAAAATATTCGGAGTTTCTTTTTCTTTTACCAAAAAAGAAAAAAATACTCTATATATTTTGATTTTTGAGTTGGTAAACCTTCTTCATTGCTCTTTCGTGTGGAGGCAGGCGTTCTTTGCATAAGAAAACAAGACAGGAAGGGGTAAAACGCTGCAACTTTGCCCTTGGAGTTGGAACTGGATAAGAAGTGGTAGGCCTGACTCAGCTTTTTATTTGTACCATGGAAAAAGAAACAGTGGCAGCTTGCTTTTCACAAACATGGTTATAACTTATCAGGTACGTCTATAACACCCGTTATTTCACCGAAGTTTATTTTTCCTTTTCCCTCGAAATGAATGGCTTCAAAATCAGCTAGGTTGTGATGGGTACTAGGGGCAGATGGGCAATTGCCTATTCGGACCCCTTAATTATACTCTGGTCATGCCATACATTTTTTTGATAAAAGCTCTCAGGTCATTCGCCCATAGCCAGCTATTACGTCCCACATAATCCCAAGCATGCTTAAAACTCAAATTTTTACTTTTTTTTTTTTGTTTATTTATAAGATTCTCAAATTATACCAAAAATCTCTTCTAAATTAGAATTTGATCAAGTCTCTCTTGATTTGACACGGAACGTTAATGAGAAACCCATAAATGTAAAAATTAATCTCACAAATTTGAGTAAGGCTTTGAGTTGGTGAAAGATCCGAGCGAGCCTGCTACTGCCCTGACATGAAGGAAAAAATCATCTCGGGGGATGAGAGAGAAAGCTAGGGTGCGAGCCCACTACTTCTCTGACATGCCTTTTAGGGATGAGATATATATATACGCTACCCATTTCCCCTGGCAAGTTGTTCTCTTTTCATGGTGAGAAAAATTTAGTTGGTGTTTATTTCTGTTCACACGCAGAAGCCGTAGAGAGAGAAAGTTGCACACTGTAAATCCCTAGGCAGAGAGAGAGAGAGAGAGTTTTCACCATGAATGACGAGTTCATCAGCATAGAATCCCACTACAACCCAAGCCCTCACCGCCAACGACGATTTACAGTCGAGTGCTTCACAGCTCGTATTCTCACCACAGTCACCTCAACTCCATCCGTTGTTCGCAGTTGGATCTACAAAATCCGCTACTTCCACCGCTTTCGCTGCCACAAACTGGTGGTCGGGCTTGGCGTCCAGTGGCGTCCTTCCTTCACCGCCGGTGTCTCCAGTCCACCGGCCACCCTCCAACTCTGCGTCGAACGCCGCTGCCTTATCTTCCAACTCCTCCACGCCCTTTCCGTCCTGGTCTACCTCCGCCGCTTCCTATTCGATCCTCTAATCACCTTCGTCGGCGTCCGGAACCACAACAACGAAGCTTTGCTTCGTAGGTCGAAGCACAGCCTGTCTTTGTCAACTCTTGACAGTCTCTTGTTGACCTTAGACATGTCGCCGAGGAGAGAAGGGGGTTGAGTAGGGAACTGTCGATGGAGAAGTTGGCAGAGATACTGCTCGGTGCTGATGACGTGAAGATGCCGGAGCGGATTGAGAACAGCGCTTGGGATGCTTATCTACTCAGCGAAGAGCAGGTTCAGTATGCTCGTGTTGATGCTTTTCTTTCTTTCTCCATGGGAAGGAAAATGAGAGATTGGAATTGGGTGCCTTGATTTTTCCGAGTTTTTTCTTTCTTTCTGGAGGGCCTATTTCCATACCTCTTTATCTGTATCCACACTTCTCTATGTCTATTTGTCACACCCCTATTTACTTACTGAGGGATGTCGGTGCAGCCAAAAGGTGTAGAAATGAGCCCTCCCTTTTTCTAGGGTCCCTTTTTGTTTCTTGGGTTTTCTCAATTTCAGATGGGATACTATTAGTTCCAGTTTTTGGGGTTTCACCAATTAGAATTTTGTATAGATTGTTAAGCGTTTCTTAGATACATGTGCCAGTGTGGGTGGATTGACTAACTCTTTCCAATTTCAAAGATATTACACGAATCTGAACATACGTGCCTTACATTGGGTAGAAATTAAATCTCATAAGGGTTCTTCTCTACAAAATTTCATTACAAAATGTTATGTTGTTTAATTAGATGCACTGATTATGTTCATTTTGATGCTCTATTATTTATCTGTGTTTGATAAAAAAAAATTTCATCAATTTTGATCGACACCTAAACCCATTTTAATATTTGTTTGGCTGAAGTTATATGGTTAATTATACAAGCAAGATAAACAGAGTCTGATAAATGTGATGATGTGGTCCGTGTCTTTAATTGGGTGCAAAAAAGAATGTTAGAGCTCATAGCAAGAAGGATGAGGGTGAGGGTGGCGGGGTTGCCCTCATCATAGCTAGCTGAATTATGTGTTTTCCTTCTTGCATTTTTATTTATGGTTCATTCATATATTGATCTAGTCACATATATTCCTGTCTGAGTTGAGTTCACCCATCTCTCTTAAATTTGGGTTTTATTGTAATGAGTTAGAATGACCATGATTGTATACATTATAGAATGTTGGTTTATTTATGCATATAACACACACAAACAAAGGGTACTTTAGGAATCTCTATTAATCTGTACATTGTGACATTTTTTTCCCCTCTGTTTTCCATGGTTACATGAAACTATCTATCCCAATCATCCTAGTGAGTTAGTTTTATGCTAAATATAATTTGGATAGCCTACTTCTTAACTCTACTTGACCCAGAAGACTACTTATTGAAGAACTTTATAATTCTTGTTGCTAAGACCTTCTGTTGAATTTCATGTTGTGATAATTGAATCTTGACTTATATATGATGGCATTATGGATAAAATTGAAAGCAAAATGAATTTGTCTTGGGACTGGTAGCATGGTATTAAGACATTCTTTCTTATTATTGGAATGTGGTTTATCTTGGTATTTATGTAGAAGGTCAAGTTAACTTCAGTTTCAATTATATCCATCAATTATATTCGATGGCCAAAACTATGAGAAAACATTGACCACACTGTGACTATTTTGGACTGTTGAAAGCTTGTAGCTTAGTGAAATAGGTTAGTTATATAATAGAATTATTAGGAGCTCTTAAATGCCCTGATTTTTATTTACAACTTACCTAAACCCATTTTTTTTTTTTTAATTTGTTCCATGTGGCTTTATCTCTCTCTCTCTCTCTTTCTCGTTTTACTCTTTTTTTTTTTTTTTTTTTTTCTTTCTAAACATCAATTTAGTTAACTTTTTATATGACCTGTTAGATTTGATTTTTTACATTAGGGCACAGTTGAACATTAGTTGAGGTTTGAAATGCGCTATCATGTTTTGTATGGACAAAAATCCCGACAGTCAGCGGAACGCATCGCTTATGGTGGTCTGACGAACTGGAGCGTTATGTAGCGATGGTCTGAGAGAGCTTCAACGGCGAGAATAGAAGTGAACAATTCTGCTCCATTCCTTGATGAATAGTGATGCTTGGTTCTCTGATGAATAGTAATCGGAAGCCTGAAAACAAAGAGAAATGTTAGAGGGGGCCAGAGTTTGTCCGACCTAAAACCCTCTAACGCTCAAGTCAGATCTCAGGAGAGAGAGGAAAAGATAGGGAGAGAGAGAATCTCTAGGGTTTTGTGTTGGCGGCGTACCTACCTCGTTTGGAGCAAATAATGTTCCTTTTATAGAAAAGAACTAGGTCTTGGGTTGGACTATCTTCCTAACCCGACCACGGTTAACTTAGGGTTTCAGGCCTAGTTGTCGATAATTGTTCAGCCCTGACTTAGTTGTCAGAAATGTGTTCTAATTGCAGCCAAACTTCCTTTGTTGGATCTGAATAGTGGGTAACTCCGAAGCATGTGAGGGACATATGGTTGGGCCCAAACACTTGCTTAATCGAGGACCAAACACCAGTTGGGCTGAGGGCCAAATACTAGCGGGGCTGAGGGTCGCACACTAGTTGGGCTAAGGGCCAAATAATAGTTGGGTCGATGACCGAACACTAGCTGGACCGAAGGCAATTTTAACGATCTAGTGAAATCAGAGCAATTGAGATTGAGCGCGATCCAAGGCCAAAGAGTTTTGTCATCGAGGGTAATACCCAAGAATGAGGGCCTACTGTTTATGATCGTGCTTGGTCTTCGAATGTTCGAACCGAGGGCGTAACACGTGTCTGTGTCCTATTTGGTGCAGGAAATATCCCACACAACTTCCCTTGAGCAATCATTGTCTTTTGTATTAGACTGAGGATGTGATAGCTCTTGTTAAGTTTTGAATTCTGTATGGGTCAACCATCACTCGTCATAAATGCGAGTCTTTTTACCTCCTTGAGGAGACCATTGGGCTCGTTTCTTTAGGGGATGATGTTAGCTTCGGGTGGAGATAAAACTTGGTGGTTCAAGTTCATTTTGTCATTTTTTGTTTTTGAAACGAAGTTCTGTTCTTCTGAAGATTGTCGTCGGAGAGAAGAATTCCAACCAACGTTGCTTGCCGGAAATTCCTCCTCTTGAATTTTCCGTCAATTGTCGAATTTTCTAGTAAGCCTCTTTTCATGTTCTTCGTTCATTTTATTTTTGTATTCATTATAATTGTGGTGTTTGATCTAGATATGGACTAAGTAGGATTAAATGATTTGTTTTAGGATAGATGCTCACCGAACATTGTGGTCCTCTCAGTTTGTATCGAGTGTTACGCTTTTATTTTAATTTTTCACCGAGGCCCGAACATAGTTGTTTATCTCGGTTTTCGGTTGTCGATCTCTTCGGTGGTCATATTTTTTATGTGAACTTGCATATCATTAGTCTTGATCGGGAGCTATCTTTCAACAGATGGCTTATTGAATTCGGCAAAAACTAGACAAAGAAAAAGAGTTTGGGGAAAAATTTGGGTTCGGTGGTAATATCACATTTCGGTCTGTCGAGGTCGATAAAGAAGTAGGCATGGTTGATGATAAGGGAGGGTTCCCAATTCATAACATTAATTTCTTTGAGTCTAGAGTCTCGGTTCCCTTTCTTGAGCTTTTGGTGGACTTTCTTCATTTGGTCAACCTTATCCTGGCTCAACTAAAATCGAACGCATTCAAGGTTGTGCTCGGGTTTATTTGGTTGAATGAGCTTCTCGGCCCCAAACTCAATGTGGACGAGATAATGAGTTGTTATCTCCTTTCTTAGGCAACCAGAGGCCTTTATTATTTGAAAATTCGAGAGACCAACAAAGTACTTGTGACACATATCCCTAATAGCAGTCAGGAATATCAGTCTGATTTTGTTTTTGTATACGGGGATATTGAGCCTAGCATGCTTAGTGCCAAGGGCCGAAGATGCCCTCGGGAAGATAGGGAGCCTCGTAAGTCTTTTCGGTCTTGGTTATTCCTTTTGGTTATATTTTTCCTTAGAGTTTGCTGTTAATATTTGTCCCTATCTTTATCCCTTTTTGTTGCTGCTTGTACTTTTGAGAAGCCATCTCAGGTCCGAAAGGCTGATATAGAGAAAGTTTTGGCATACCGAGGGGATGGGATTGCTCAAGCTACCCACATTCTATTGAGGTATGAACTTTGGTATAGATTGTTTCTCTATACAAGCATCCCCGAGGGCTATCCTTTGCTTGGTTCCAAACCCAAGAAAAGCTCGGGTGTGGTCCTCGCCCTTGAATCAAGTTCTTAGGTGGGCAAAGTAGTAGAGGATGTTGTTGAAAGTGGTGCGATGGGTGACTAAGCACCCGTCTCCATTCGGTTCCCACACCGAAGGGAAAGCAAACGAAAAAAGGTTCTAGTAATGAGTTGAGGGATGCATTGAAGAGAAAAACTATAGCCGAAAAGGCGAAAGCCAAGTAGACTTCTACTCCCTTAAAGCCGATGGCATTGAGACTGAGCGCTGCATCTGAAGTTCAGTCTTCCGAGCACCCCGTGGTGACTCCATTGGCGAAGCCTTTTACAACGAAGGACTTAGAAAAATTTGGGGGGGGGGGCAATTGACTTTGAGGATTCATCGCTTGAGTGACGTCGGAAAATGGAGAAAGAGGAGGAAACACAAGAGAAAACTCAAAAAGTAACCCAGCTTGCCACCTAGAGGAATCCACTAAAGGGATAAAAGCAATAAAATAAGAACTCCTTCTTAGAAAGCCAAAGGTTGAATTCTCATTAAAATTCTCTAAAACTTTTTTTTCAAATACAAGACTAAAAGCTTTAAATAACTTTAGCATGGAACAACCTTCCAGTGATGGGTGTAGTTTCAAGACAAACACAATTTCCAAGCAAGAAGGGCAACATAGTGAAGCAAACTTTGAATGAAAATTAAATAACACCTCAACAAAATTAAAGAGACTCTTAGGGACTTAAAATATGACTTAAAGGACTATCAATCTCGAAATTATAGCAAGCAAAATAAATAAATTAAACTGGAACAGAACCTAAAGTAGAAGAAGACACTAGAATTCTGTAGTCTAAGAAAATAGCCTATGTTCATCTTTAAATTTGAATGTGCTCGGGATGCTCCAGCTAATGATCCTTATATGTTTTCAAATCCCTTCGAGTCTAGTTTCAAATCCAACAAATAGTTCGTGATTTCAACTCCCGAGGACAAAGTTATGACCGTTTTACTAAGACCTGTCCAAGCCGACTATTCTACTTCAACACTGCGAATTTTACTAGAATTGGCTTTTTAGGCATTTTCTTTGGGCTGATCCTCTAGGGAATGTAAAGAGATGACAAGGCAATGACTTGGCACCCCCAAGGCTTTCCCGTGTCATTCTCCCCCGGTTGAAAAAAACTCGTCCTCGATTTCCTAGTATGCTAATTGAACCTTCACAATGCATGCTATGCTTTTTCTCCATTGGCATCTTCCTTGGTATTTAATGATGAAGACCTCCAACTTTTTTTGCGAGTACAACTTTCCTTTGTTTGTTTCTTCCTGCCTTTGGAAACAATTTGATGGTTTTGTCATTTACTTTGAATTCATAAATATTTTCTCGACCTTTCTTAACTACATCTCTATCAAACTCCTATGGTCGTCTAAGTAACACTGGACATGTGTCCATTGAAATGACTTGACACCATACTTCATAGATATAGTTATCCCCAATTGAGAATTCGAGGAGACATCTATGAGTAACAAGAATTTCGTTTCCTTTATTCACCCATGCGACCGTACAAGGCTTGTTACGTTCTTTAGTTTCAAAGTTCAAGGAAGAAACTAGCTGTTGAGAAACAAAATTCTCAGAACTTCTAGAATCCATAGTAAAATGACATTTAATTCCTTTTACCTTTCCCGAAATCTCAAAAAGTTTATTGCGTTGTTCAAGAACTGATTCTTCTATCCAATCCCATTCTAAGCTCTTCCTTTTATTTCCCATGAATATCTTTTCTAGGTTTCATGTATCTTGAAATTTATTGATTCTTGGGATATTGATATTGCTATGTGAATGCACATTCATACTTTTAATATTAAGACTTCTTTTAAGCCCTTTTAATTTACCATCTTTATCATACTCATCATAGATAGGCGGTTTACTCCAATCAACAAAGTTATCAACATAGGTTACATTTAAGCTTCGATGAATTACTAGAGCTTTTCTTTGATCTCCATAAGTGATATCTTCTTCAGCTTCTGTTTCCTCATTGATAGGTGATTTTTTTTCCGACTCCTCTTCTAATACCTCTCCAACTAGAGATACAATCTTGCGGTTGGGGCAATTGGAGGCTATTTAGCCAAACCCTTGACACTTGAAACAACGTTTGTTGGAATTGGAAGTGCTAGGACGACTTGTATTACCAACATTATCATGCTTAAGCAGTGACTTTGAACTAGTTGCCTCGGTTGTTGGAGGAGGTTGAGAAATGGAAGCACTCCTTTGGTTAGAACAAAAGCTACCCCCATGTGACTCCTTAAGTTGTCGCTCCACCTTGATTTCTAGCTTGAAAACATCATTATAAGTCCAATAGGGCTGTAGTTAGACAACATTGCCAATTTTTGGCCTAGGTCCATCAAGGTAACGAGCAATAGTTTATTCCTTCGGTTCATCCAAGTCACAATGCATCAAGAGGTGTCAAATTCTGCTGTATACTCTTCCACGGATAGCTCATTTTGTTTGAAATTATGAAACTTGAGGAAAGAATCTTATCGGTAATGCTCTGGCAAATATTTATTCTTGAGTGCTTTCCTCATCTTGGCCCATATCACAATCTTACCCTTTCTATCACGAACTCGCTGCTTCTTAAGATGTTCCCACCAAAGAGAGGCATGCTTCTACAACTTGATGGCAACAAGCTTCACTTTACAATGATCCAGCATATCTTTGTAATAAAAAACCCTCTCCACAATATTAAACCAATCTAGAAATTCATCCACTTGCATTTTTCCTTCAAACTCTAGAATGTCAACTTTGATGTCATAACTTTGTTGAAAAACTTGGTTCCTTTGAGGTCGATGATAGGCAGAAGCCTCATCATTTGAAGCCCAATTGTGCTCCTGGTGAAAAGGGTTATACTCCTCATTATTTGGTATTTCACTATCTGAATCATGATGAGAATCATCACGTTCTAGAGGCTCATAGCCCTGTAAATGCTACTGGAGTTGTTTAACCTGTCTCCTTAAATCATCCATCTCAACATCACGTAAATTGCGCTCACGGGCTGGTGGTTCTTCGACATTTGGTCTACGACAATGATGACCAGCCATTAAAACCAAAGCTCTAATACCAATTTGACGCCGAAAAATGGAGAAAGAAGAGGAAACACAAGAGAAAACTCAGAAAGTAACCTAGCTCGCCACCTAGAGGAATCCACCAAAGGGATAAGAGCAATAGAACAAGAAGAACTCCTTCTTAGAAAGCTAAAGGCTGAATTCTCATTCAAATTCTCTAAAAATTTCTTTCAAATATAAGACTAAAAGCTTTAAATAATCTTAGCATGGAACAACCCTCCAGTAATGGGTATAGTTTCAAGACAAACACAATTTCTAAGCAAGAAAGGCAACATAGCGTAGCAAACTTTGAATGAAAATTAAATTACACCTAAACAAAATTAAAGAGACTCTTAGGGACTTAAACTATAACTTAAAGGACTACCAATCTCGAAATTATAGCAAGCAAAATAAATAAATAAAGCTGGAATAGAACCCAAAGTAGAAGACACTAGAATTCTATAGTCCAAGAAAATAGCCTTTGTTCGTCTTTAAATCTGAATGTGCTTGGGATGCTCTAGTTAACGAACCTTATATGCTTTCGATGCCCTTCGATTCTAGTTTTAAACCTAACAAATGGTTCACGATTTCAAGTCCCGAGGACAAAGTTATGACCGTTTTACTAAGACTTGTCCAAGCTGATTGTTTTGCTTCAGCACTACGAATTTTACTAGAATTGGCTCTTTGGGCATTTTCTTTGGGCTGATCTTTTGGGGAATGTAAAGAGATGACAAGACAATGAGATGGCAATGACTTGGCACTCCCAAGGCTTTCCAGTGTCACCGGGGAAGTAGCCCTAAAGCGTATGAGGGTGAATAGGCCTGACCTTCTGTTCAATCCTCTTTACTACGAGCCTAAGACAACTGACAAGGGGAAAATGGAACCGATAAGGGGACTCCCCTTATATCCTTGACCGACTCATAGCGGCCTTTCAGTGCTAACACAGCCCAAGTACACCTTCCATAATATAAGAAATTTGATGTGTTTCCCATTTGATATGACCAACCACCGAGCCATGTAATCAGAGGACCTGGGTTACGAAGCTGTTTGCCATCAATTTTTGGTAATCTTTCTCTCTCTTTAACGTACTTCCCTTCTTCCCTAAAGTGTTGTGATTATTCATCGTTGTCTGTTTTAGCAGGCCACCCAGCAGACGATGCTCTTGGCCGAGAGGCTTGGATGGGCCGAGGATATGATTCGAGAGGAAAGGGCTCGAAGATCCTCGGCCCGAGTAGGAAGGGAAGGCTTCTGAGGAGGTTGCTTAATTTAGGGAGCAATTAAAGAAAGCTCATACCAAAGCTTATGAGGCAAAACAGGGTCTCTCGTAGATCGAGGAAGCCAATAGGTATGTAAACGAGCCAGGCCGAGTCGGGTTTTTGAGTGCTCAGCTCGAGCTCGTTAGAAAGTTTGTTCATTAGTTAACGAGCCAAGCTCTAAACGAGCCTTAATTTCAAGCTCGAGCTCAACTCGTAAGAAAATATTAAAGCTCGAGCTCAGCTCGATTGGCTCGTTTAGATTTTTTTTTTCCCCCCTCATCCCTACTAAAACCTTTCCCAGTAGCCAGCACTGATGGTAGTTCTATTTCTATGCTTCATTAAAACCTGGCTAACGCTAAAATAATCACTTAAAATATAAATTGATTGACATTAAAATAATACAAATCAATCCATTATCTCTCATGATCAAACAACCAAATAAGATCCTCTTTAACACATATGGAAGAAAAGTAAAAAGAAACACACTTCCATAGTGGTAACCACTAGATTCACAAAATTGTCCAACCCACGAAGTGTACGGCCAAAGAAAATGGCAATATGGTGTAGATCTGGCGTAGATCTGGTGTAGATCTGGTGTAGATCCGGTGCGAGTGGCTGTGAGCTCCTTTATAGTGAGCCAGACTTTGACGAGGTGAGTATAGCAGCTTAGAGAAGAGAAACGACGGTGGTAAGCGATGGTGAGAGGTGGATCCCAGTGATAAAGCTTGTGGGATGAACTGCCGATGAGAACTTACGATGAATTGGTGTAGCCGTGCAGAGCATGGCTAGCTATGAACTTCCTTTGGATCTGGATGGAGGCTGATGTGAGACAGTGAGAGGGAACTAGGGAAGATGGGCTAATGTGCTTATTGAAAAAGAAGGCTACTTACCCAAAAAAAAGAAAAAGAAGAGCTTATGTGACTTGTGAGACAGTGAGAACTATTTTTATCAAATCTACATCTCAGCCGTTGGTTTAAAATGGAATGGAGGGCCAAGATGGCTTCAGATTAGTCCGGCCATTGGTAAGTGGTAAACGAGCTTACTAACGAGTTTATTATAGAGCCTTAAATGAGCTTCTCATCGAGGCCTAAACGAGCTTCTTATCGAGCTCTTAACGAGCTTGTTCACAAGCCTAAATGAGCCGACCTTTGGTATGCTCAAGATCAACTTGTTTACTAAACGAGCCTAAGATTAGGGCTTGAGTTTGGTTCGTTTAGTTAATGATTGAACTCGATTCGAGCCTTTAATGAGCTTTCTCGCGAGCCGTTAATGAGCGGCTCAGTTTATTTACAGCCCTAGAAGCCAATAAGGTTTTGGCTGAGAAAGAAAGTCTTCAACTTGAGTTGGAAGCTACTCGTGCAAAGGTCGCTGTGAAGATTAGCTCCGAGCTGTCTTTGGCAAAGAAAGAAATTGAGCGCTGGAAAGAACAGGCAAAAAAGTGGTCCGATTAATGGCTTGCTTGATCTTACTAATAGCAAGTGAGAAGGATAAGGTGGCAGACGAGTATATAGCTAAGCTTGATCCTATCCTTGACGAGCACTACACCCTCGGTTAGAATACCTTGACCGATCGTTTGAGAGAGGCCTTCCCTGGGCTTGACCTATCTCAGGTTCCTTTTGAACAGGTGCAGCTTGATTATTTTGATCCCGAGGATGATGGAAATGGTGAGAGAGCACCCGAGGGTGATCAGACAGATGGAATGGCTGAGAAAAGAGCTGCCGAGGATAAAACGGCCGAGGATGGAGTTACTGAGAATGTTCTAGCTGCTGCCAAAGAATGGCCTACTGAGGAGGATCAGATAGAAAAGGCTGCTTCGACTTGGCTATTTTGTTTTTTCTTTTTGGTATTGCTGTGATGTAATTTTTGCCCAAAGGGCGTGTTTTGGTTTGAATATTATATCATGATGTTATCTTGGCCCGAGGGGCCATCTTTTTGGAATTTTTTGGGATCCTGAGTTTTTGTGAAAATTTATAAGTCTATGAAGTCTAGGTTTTATTTTGCATTACTTATCTGATTTGAGAATGCCTTTTTCCCGTTATCACTATTGATTACCTTTACTTTTTATGGTTTTTCTTCTATTGTTGCTTGTTTGCACCTCTTGTAAGGGTTTTAGAAATCATCCTTTGTCACCAGTGAGGTTAGGGTGATCGGCCCTCGTCACTTTGGTGAGACTAAGGGGTTTTGTGTGAATTCCCTTGTTGTCATGATGAGGCTAGGGTGATCAACCCACATCATCAAAACAAGATTAGCTATTTTCGTGAGTAACGATGAAAAATAGTTCTGAATAAAAGACGTCATTGATTGGGTCGAGTTAGTGTTTTGTTGACCAGACTTGGATTACACTTTTTACTTGTTGAATAATCTCAAGTTCGATACATTAACCGACCTTGGTAGCTCTCGGTCATCTTCGTAGTGCTTTAAATCATAAGAGCTTTTGCCTCCAGCAACAATGACTTCATAGGCCCTTCCTAGGTTGCTCCAAGCTTGCTTTCTTTAGGATCTTGAGTCGCTAAGTTAACTTGCCTGAGGATAAATTCACCAACTTTAAACTCTCGAGGCTTGATCTTCTTTTCGTAGTATTTTCGGAGTTTTTACTGGTAAACTGCAGTTTAGACCAAAACTTTGCCTTTTTTCTTCGGTTAGATTGAGTTCTCGTGCCAAGTTCTCTTCATCTTGCTCTTGATCAAATTCTTTTGTTCTCAATGTTGGGTACCCGATTTTAGCTAGAATTACGGCTTTTGCTCCAAAGGCAAGTGCAAAGGGAGTATCATCTGTCGATCTTCAGGGAGTTGTTCTATATGTCCATAGCACCGCATGAGGTTATTCAGGCCATCTTCTTTTTGCTCTTTTCAGCCTCTTCTTGATTCCTTTAACAATCACTTTGTTCGATGCCTCTGTTTGCCTATTTGATTGAGGATAACTTAGACTTGCGTAAAAGAACTTAGTCCGAACTGTGCATAAAACTCCTGAATTCTTCGACTCTTGAACTGAGTGTCGTTATCCGAGATAAATGCCTAGGGAACCCCAAATCTTATGAAGATGTTCTCCTAAAGGAAGTTGATGATATCCGAGTCTTTAATAGAAGCTAGAGCGGTGGCCTCCACCCACCTTATAAAGTAGTTTGTTGCCACCACAAGTTATCTTCGATTTCCGCTTACCCGAGGAAGCGACACGGCCAAATCAAGCCCCCACTTTGCGAAAGGCCATGGACTAGACAAAGGGTGCAGGCTTTCGGCCGGCCGATGGATCTTATCCGAGAAGAATTGGCAATTCAAACATCTTTTAGCATACTTGATAGCGTCTTTCTGCATGTATGGCCACCAATAACCTTGTGTTATAGCTCGGTGGGCAAGCGATCGTTTCCCAACGTGACCTCTGTAGGCTCCATCATGAAGTGCTTATAAGATCCCTTTTATCTCGTCCAGGTGAACACATCTTAGATAGGCTCTAGTAAAGGATCGGCGATAAAGTAGGCCCTTCGGGGAGAGCCAGCATTGTGCCAACTTGACCTTGATTCCATCCAACTCGAACTAAGCTCGACAATTTCATTCAACTCACTGCTCGACTCTATACTCGGGGTTTTAATTGCTTCAACATTGATGGTTCTTTGGAAGCTTGTTTCTAGTGTTGATGCTAGGGAAGCTAGTGCGTCGGTGTGTTTGTTTTGTTCTTGAGCAAGTTGATGGATGTTAACACTTTCAAAATCAACTATGAGCTTCTTAGTTAGCTCGAGGTAAGCTTTCACTCTTTCATCCCGGGCCTCGTATTCTCTACTTAGTTATCGGACAACAAGTTGGGGATCATTGTACAGATTTAGCTTGGTTGCCGATAATCCCTAGGGGAGTCTTAGTCCTGCTAAGGTAGCCTCATATTCGGCCTAGTTGTTTGAAGCGAGGAATTGGAGTCTAATCGCGCTCTTTAGAACTTCACCGGTTAGGGTTATAAGGACAATTCCAGCCCCGGATCCTCGACTGTTCAAGGCCTCGTAGACATATAACTCCCACTTTTCACTGTTATTGGCCCCAAGTTCGGTTGAAAAGGAAGTGGTTGAGTGTTTAGGTGAACTTTTGTCTGAATCATCTCTGTTAGGATTCTGGTCGGTGAACTCGGCAATAAAATTAATGAGGACTTGTCCCTTGATCGCCGTTCTTGGCCAAAATTGTATATCAAATGCTGCTAGCTCAATCCCCCATTTGGAAATTCTTCCTGATAGGTCAGATTTTCAGAGAACATCTTTGAGGGGTTGGCTTGTGAGCACAACGATGGTGTGAGCTTAAAAATAGTGTCTTAACTTTCTCGACGCCGTTCGGAGTGCCTGGGCAATCTTTTCCAGGGGTAAGTATCGTATCTCGACGTCAAGTAAAGACATTTCTTTGTTCCTTCCCATCCTCTCGAATTATGACGACGTTGATCGCGTGTTGTGAAATCGCCAAAAGTAAAGGAACAATGGTTCTCCCTGCTTTGGTTTTGATAAAACGGGAGGTCTTTCTAAGTGTTTAGTTAGGTTTTTTAAAGCGACTCGGCACTCTTCTCTCCAAACATACTTTGTCTTCTTTTTTTAGAGCTTGAAAGAAAGGTTGACACTTATCCGAGGAGCGAGAGATAAAACGCCCAAGCACCGCAATTATCCCATTTAATTATTGGACCTCCCGATGTGTGCTTAGCTCCTTCAGTGTTCGTAGTGCCTCTATCTTGGTAGGATTAGCCTTGATTCCTCGGCGAGTGACTAGGTGCCCAAGGAATTTCCTAGAGCCGACCCCAAAAGAGCTCTTCTTGGTATTGAGCTTCATCCCGAACTGACGTAACCTATCAAAAGCTTTAGTGAGGTCGGCAATATGACCACCCTCGGTTGCACTTTTCACGATTGTGTCGTTGACATAAGTTTCTAGGTTTTTCCTGATTAGTCCCTCAAAACATTTGAGAGATGAGTCGCTGTTACGTGGCTTCGGCATTTTTGAGATCGAAGGGCATTACTTTGTAACAATAGGTGCCAGTTAGGGTGATAAATGCTGTTTTCTCTTAATCTTCCTCTGCCATTGGGACCTGGTGATAACCATACAAGCCGTCGAAGATGCTCAACCGAGCATATCCGGCGATGGAATCAATAACTTAGTCAATCTTGGGGAGTGAGAAGCTATCTTTCGGGTAGGCTTTGTTTTGGTTCGTGAAATCAACACAAACCCTCCATTCGCCATTCTTCTTCTTAACATAGATTGGGTTAGCGAGCCATGTTGGGTACATCACTTCTCGTATAAAGTTGGCTTTCAACAGTTTCTTTACCTCTTCGCCTACTGCTCGAGCCCGATCGTCGAGCAGTCTTCTTTGTTTTTGAGTAACGGGCTTAAAATTCGGATCTATTCTGAGCATGTGTTGGATTATGTTCAAATCGATCCCTGGCATCTCGTGTGGGGACCAAGTAAACACGTCGATGTTCTTTTTTAAGAATTGAAATAGTTCAAATGCTTTTTCTTCAGAAAGAGAGCTACTAAGCAAGAAGTAGCGTTTGGGGCAGTCTTTGTCAATTATCATCCTTCGAAGTTCTTCCCTCACCTTGTCGGTTGGCTCAAGTAGAGTTTCTTCAACTCTCGGTCGATTGTGTATTAATTGCTATAACAGATTAGGATCTTTCCTTGACTTTTTGGGTTCGTCTCCACTTTCATCCGTGGTCTTGGGGTGGATGTTATTCTTTTCTTTTTTCGTCGCTATGGCTGATGGGGAGTGGCCTGTAAGCTCGTACATAAAGCACTCTTGGGCCACCACTTGATTTCCGTGAAGCTCCACTATGCCTTCAGGGTTTGGGTAGCGAACAGATTGGTGATAGGTTAAGGGTATTGCCTCTATGACGTGGAACCAAGGTCGCCCCATTATTATATTGTATGCTAACCATTCTTCCAAAACAACAAAGTGCTGGATCGTTTGAACCATCCCTAATCGGACGGCCAAGGCAATTTATCCGAGAGGGTAGGAAAGGTTCCATTAAATGCCTTCAAGTTCAGGTTGTTTGGAGCAAGATCATCCTTCTTTAGCCCGAGTTGATCAAATAGTTTTCTAAACATGACATTTATTGAGGCTTCGTTATCGATATAGACCTTCCTAGCATCATAATTTGCAATCATCATGCGAACTATTAAGGCATCATTGTGAAGTTGTTGTGTTCTATTGGTCGGATAATCTTTTCTGAAGAATAAGGCCGAGTTTAGATCATCCTTCCCCTTTTCAGCAACGAACGTTGGTTTCGACTTTATTTTGAATACTTCTTGAAGATAGGAGGCTTTTTGGTATTGCACTCGGAGGGTATTCATGAGAATCGAAGCCTTAGCGTAGGCCTCGTTGATCATATCGATGGTTCTAAGGACAGTGTAACCATCGGCTGCGACTTTCAATCTTTTAACTTTTTTCTCTTTGAGCTTCTTTCCATTATCATCTTTAGCTATGAACTCGCTTAAGTGTCCAAACTTTGCCCATGTCTCGAGGCAGTGCTTTTGGGTTCTACAGTCTTCGGTTTTGTGGCCGTAATCTTTATAGTACTTACAAAACCATTTTTTGTCCCTCTTCTCAGGATCCCTGCGCATTGGCCTCGACTTTTCAAATAAATCTTTACTCTAAACAATTTGCAAGAGCTTGTAGATTAGCATAGTGAAAACAGTAAAGACGGCCTGGTTCGGATTAGCCGAAGCCTTTTCTTTCAGTAGTTCATTTCTTGCTTAGTCATCTTTCACTTGGTAGGTTCAGGGATTCTTATCCCTTTTCTTGTCGACGTGTTCGATCTCCTTGGTTGTTGAGAAAGCATCATCAAGCCTTATGTACTTCTGAACTCGATTAAGCAACTTTTCGATATTAAACGGTGGATCAAGAGTCAATTGTTCGAATAATCGAGAAGATTGGACCAATCCTCATCTGAAAATATCAAGGGCGCTTCGTTCATCCGACTCCTCAATCTTGGTGTAGAATTCCCAGACCCTTTAGGAGTAGTTGAGCAACAGCTCGTCCGCCCCTTGTTTCATCTCGTAAAGGTTCTGCATGGTCTTCGCATACTTTGCTTGTTATGAAGCGATCCCGAAAGAGTTTGACTAGCTCATCCCATCTTCGGATTGATTTTTCAAGAATTTTTGTCCATCATCTTAGAGTAGTCTCCCTAAGGCTCAATAGGAAAATATTGCACATAAAGCCATCGTTGTCTATGTATAAGGACATCTTCTAAACATAGTACGTTAAATGATAGTCGGGGTCCGCAATCGGGATATATGGGGCAAAGGTGACCTCACTATAGTTCTTTGGAGTCGGCGTGGTTTGAATCCAACTTACGAAGGGAGATTTTCCCACCCGCAAATGGTTCGGAGTCGCCACTCGGGCTCTTTCATTGTCTTGATCTCCGCTCAGATTTTCTTGGCGAATTCGTTCGAGGTTAGATCCCCAATTTTCTTTCTCTTTTCTCCTTGGTCACCTTCTCGGTATATGCTCGGTTTGGCTAAGTCCTCGAGATTTTCACAATAATCTATATATCTTTGGTTAAGCTTTGAGGCGGCTATCTCGGAGTGGCGCTCACTCCTTGGCCGGTCTCGGTTATCCTCCTAACGGATTTGTCTGATGTAACTAGAACTCACTTCGGTGAACACCTTTGAATAAGAATTCTCAACAAGTATGCATCTCCTATCGGTTCTTTGCTGCTCAACTCTATCTTTCAACTTTCTTTTGCTTAGTTCCTCGTTCTTTTCAGATCGCTTTCTCGGTCGTGATCTTCTCGGTGCCTGTTCTTTCTTTTTTAGTTCCATGGCTAGGATTCCATAAGGTGAGAGGTATGACTACCCTTATTGCCACCATCTTCTACTACTAATTGGTTGCGGCGAGGGGATGTTTAGTAGTGGCTACGCTCCTTTAGGTTGAAATATTCTTGCTTTAAGGCGAGCTTCTCACGTTGTGCTTCCTTAAGATGTCCTTAGAGTATTATGACTAGGGGGGTAACTGCCTTCGGGTTGGAGTGGTCGGCCATCGGCTGCGACTTTCGATCTTTTAACTTTTTTCTCTTTGAGCTTCTTTCCATTATCGCCTTTAGCTATGAACTCGCTTAAGTGTCCAAACTTTGCCCATGTCTCGAGGTAGTGCTTTTGGGTTCTACAGTCTTCGGTTTTGTGGCCGTAATCTTTATAGTACTTACAAAACCATTTTTTGTCCCTCTTCTCAGGATCCCTGCGCATTGGCGTCGACTTTTCAAATAAATCTTTACTCTAAACAATTTGCAAGAGCTTGTAGATTAGCATAGTGAAAACGGTAAAGACGGCCTGGTTCGGATTAGCCGAAGCCTTCTCTTTCAGTAGTTCATTTCTTGCTTAGTCATCTTTCACTCGGTAGGTTCAGGGATTCTTATCCCTTTTCTTGTCGACGTGTTCGATCTCCTTGGTTGTTCAGAAAGCATCATCAAGCTTTATGTACCTCTGAACTCGATTAAGCAACTTTTCGATATTAAACGGTGGATCAAGAATCAATTGTTCGAATAATTGAGAAGATTGGACCAATCCTCGTCTGAAGATGTCAAGGGCGCTTCGTTCATCCGGCTCCTCAATCTTGGTGTAGAATTCCCAGACCCTTTAGGAGTAGTTGAGCAACAGCTCGTCCGCCCCTTTGGAGTTCACTATAGTTCTTTGGAGTCGGCGTGGTTTGAATCCAACTCACGAAGGGAGATTTTCCCACCCGCAAATGGTTCGGAATCGGCCACTCGGGCTCTTTTATTGTCTTGATCTTCGCTCAGATTTTCTTGGCGAATTCGTTCGAGGTTAGATCCCCAATTCTCTTTCTCTTTTCTCCCCGGTCAACTTTTTCAGTATATGCTCGGTTTGGCTGAGCCCTCGAGATTTTCACAATAATCTATGTATCTTTGGTTAAGCTTTGAGGCGGCTATCTTGGAGCGGCGCTCACTCCTTGGCCGGTCTCGGTTATCCTCCTAACGGATTTGTCTGATGTAACTAGAACTCACTTCAGTGAACACCTTTGAATAGGAGTTCTCAACAAGTATGCGTTTCCTATCGGTTCTTTATTGCTCAACTCTATCTTTCAACTTTCTTTTGCTTAGTTCCTCGTTCTTTTCAGATCGCTTTCTCGGTCGTGATCTTCTTGGTGCCTGTTCTTTCTTTTTCAGTTCCATGGCTAGGATTCCATAAGGTGAGAGGTATGACTACCCTTATTGCCACCATCTTCTACTACTAATTGGTTGCGGCGAGGGGATGTTTAGTAGTGGCTACGCTCCTTTAGGTTGAAATATTCTTGCTTTAAGGCGAGCTTCTCACGTTGCGCTTCCTTAAGATGTCCTTAGAGTATTATGACCAGGGGGGTAACCGCCTTCGGGTTGGAGTGGTCGGCCACCGCTTGCTTATATGCCACTTGGACATTTTGGGTTTGGGTTTGAACTGCAGACCTGCTGGCCTCCCTGATGAAGACAACGCTCGCCGAGGGACGCCTAGGTGGTGGTGGTGGTGGAATGACTATGCTCGCACCATTTAGTTCTGGTTTGGCGTACGTGGCTCCGAATCTGGTTTGCCCTGCCATTTCTAAAAGGAAGAAGAACAAGCTTGGATGGCAGCTTCTCGTTTCGTTTCCCACAGATAGCGTCAAATTATACGGATAAAAATCCTGACAGTCGACGAAACGTGTTGCTTACGGTGGTCCGACGAATCAGAGCGTTGTGTAGCGGTGGTCTGAGAGAGCTTCAACGGCGAGAATGGAAGTGAGCAGTTCTGCTCCGTTCCCTGATGAATAGTGATGCTTGGTTCTCTGATGAATAGTGTGATGCTTGGTTTTCTGATGAATAGGGATCGGAAGTCTAAAATTAAAGAGAAACGTTAGAGGAGGCCGGGGTTTGTCTGGTCTTAAACCCTCCAACGCTCAAGTCAAATCTCAGGAGAGAGAGGAAAAGATGGGGTGAGAGAGAATCTCTAAGGTTTTGTGTTGGCAGTGCACCTACCTCGTTTGGAGCGAATAGTGTTCCTTTTATAGAAAAGAACTAGGACTTGGGCTGGACTATCATCCTAACCTGGCCATGGTTAACTTAGGGTTTTAGGCCTAGTTGTCGATAACTGTTCAACCTTGACTTAATTTTTAGGAGTGTGCTTTAATTGCAGCCAAACTTCCTTTGTTGGATCTAAATAGTGGGCAACTCCGAAGCACATGAGGGACATATGGCTGGGCCCAAACACTTGCTCAATCGAGGACCGAACACTAGCTGGGCCAAGGGCTACACACTAGTTGGGCCGAGGGCCAAACACTAGCTAAGTCGAGGGTCGAATAATAGCTGGGCCGACGACCGAACACTAGTTAGATCGAAGACAATTTTAACTGTCTAGTGAAACCAGAGCAATTTAGATCGAGCGCGATCTAAGGCCGAAGAGTTTTTTCATTAAGGGTAATACCCGAGAATGGGGGCCTACTGCCTACGATCGTGCTTGGTCTTTGGATGTTCGGACCGAAGGTGTAACATGTGTTCGCGTCCTATTCGGTGCGAGAAATATCCCACACATGTTTCATGTACAATTTTATCATCGTGGATCGAGTAACAACAGAAAATGGCATCTATTCTCACAAACCAATGGAGAAAATATGAGGAGCTGGAAATTCAAGAAATCCCAACATTCATCTCATCTCATTTGAACAATTGTAGTGAATTAGTGATACCTTCAACTCTTTTAATGACGCCCATTTAGATAATGGATTTGCAACCTCAATTGCCAGGAAAAACAAAGTCTAAATAGGTTCTTAACGTATATGGTTTTTAAGATGTCAAAATTCCTATCTTTAATCACTACACAGTCGCCGAATTCTGTTAGACATGTAGATGATCTACCATGTATTATTTGTTCACTATAATTTATTTACTGTTGTGCTTGTATGCAATGAATTTTCTCATTTTTGCTTCTCTCCTCTTCAAGAATTTTCAATTAAGTTATTCTAAATCGAGTCTAGATTAGTTTAGGTTGGTCAGACTTGTTGGAATATTTATGAACCTTATCTATTAGCACTCAAATTTTTGGACTACTTTAGATTCTCCTATATGTACTCATTTTAATTCCACTAGTGTTTAGTTGCAATTCCTTACCAAGATGAAAGTGGATTGCAGTAGTAACTGGTCTAGAGCTCAATTTGTCCTCATAAATGGATTCTGTAATGTTATTCTAGGCTTTCCACCTTGAAGACTGATTGTAATCCTTGAACGTGAGATAATGCTGCCTCACTGCTTAGAGTCCATGTTTTAGCATGTGGTAGGAGCTTGTCCTAAAATTTAGTTTACATTACTTAGTTTATGGTTTAGAACTCTGTTAAAAACTATTCCTGATATTAATGTGGGAACATAATCTCAGTGATTATCTCTTGTTTTAGTATAGCCTGTCAGTCGCGTGGTAACATCGTTAAAATGATTTATTTTTTCTTGAAGCTAAACACCATTGCTAGTGCTACTCGATAATGTCTCAATTTGATGTATTGTTGAGAGTCTCACCCAGTAATAGCTTTTGTTCTAGATTTTCTTTAGCTTGGGATGACATAGTTATGGTTTTAAGGGGATTGAAATTCCGATAATACTAGTACTTTGACTAGAGGGGGGTGAATGGATCTATAAAAATTTACTAAGTAATTAATTTACTCAATTCAATTTTCTATAACAGTTAATCGTCAAATCATCAAATTGCGTGCTAAGTATCAAATTAATATATGAAAATATTATGAGTTTGATTAACTTAATTAAATATATCAATGATATATTTTGATCAAGCAAGTAAACAAGACTTAAGACAAACAATCAATCACAAAATACGCAAGCAATTTTTACGTGGAAAACCCTACAAGGGAAAAACTATGGGACCTTGTCCAATTTGATCAATCCACAATGAGCAATTAGAGAATACAAGATTTACCCCACACACGACAGACCAAGTCTTATTCTACGCAATGCTCCTCGAGTCTTATTTCGTGCAACGTTTTTAGTCTTCGATTTATAGCTGCACTTGTCAATTCCCTCAAATCCGCCTCATATGAATCCACTCCCACGAACTTGCAAGTCCGATCTCTATTACACTGGCCACAGACACTTAATGTTGTGTTTAGGATGTGGTTTGTGGCACTAGAAGGTATGCATGATATGCAACTAGGATGAATAAATCAATCAATCCTAGCAATAATAAATCTAGTACATGAAAAGCTTGAAGGTAAAAATATGGAGGCTAGGTTTCTTCTCAAGACTTTTCTAAGGGTTTTCTTCTCTAAAATCCTCTAAAGAAATTTGTGCAAAGCCAACCTTATATAGCCACTAAAGAGTATCAAGCAAGTAAGGTAAGTTTGACCAATAAAAAGAAAGTCGTTTTCCAAAATTGGTTTCGACTGTAGGAACGAATTTTCCTATGATGCTTCCTACGATTGTTTCCAGAGAGTATATTTTCTTCCTACAATGCATGACTTCCTACGGTCTTCCTACTATGCATCCTACCATGATACACACAGACTAACATGATGAGTTTGCAGCCAAAAACACTTCCTACAATCATGAGAACTTCCTACAATCTTCCTACGATGCATATCAGAGTGCTAAATAAACCTCCAAATGCAATTTAAAGACCATGAATAAAATCCTAATGCAATTCTAAACTTGCATGCATATGAAACATATGGAAATCATGATTATGCAATGAACCTAATATCACTTACCACCCCAAACATATGCAAGAACAAAGCTTCAATGAAAAACTTCAAGAATGCAACTTCAGCTTCAACCTTGTCAACGTAAACTTCAACTTTGGGATGGATTCAACTAACTTAAACACTAACAACTTGACTCCTTTTGAAAACGGAGAAGCCGACACATATAATTTGGACTTTACAATCTACCCTTTGGCTTTCGGTGACAAAACACAAGTTGAGAACGCATACAAGGACACAACCCAACCCAAACCACAAAAGGTTGAATTACACCCTTACATGGTAAAACCCCAAAACTCAACCAACTCAAAACTCACAGCAATGATGTAATGAAAAACTTCCTTATCACTTGAACCTATCACCTACACATCATAGCTCAAAATAATACCTTGTGAAGTATGAAGGAACAAAAACAATTAATATGCATTTCAATCCATCTCCCCTTTTTTGTCACGAAAGGACAAAGGCAGTTGAGTATAAATATGAAAACACTAACAAATAAAAAGTAAGCAAGAAATAGCAAGAAGAAAGAGGAGAATGAAAAGTCCTTATATCACCAATCTGTTGTAAAACCAAGAATTTACAACAAGTTATGAGGAGAATAAATTTCTCATTCATCTTCTTTGATTTCCATCTGAATGTATAAACATTATACAAGGATCAGCAAAACTCTTTGAGACACACTGTCTCAGTCTCCTCCCTTCATTCTCTCCGAATACTCCTTCTCTTCTTTCTCTCCAAATACATATTCTCTTCTTTCTCCCATTCCCCTTTTATCTTTGTTTGCATTAGGTCCACATGATGGGATTACCTAACCCACTAATGAAGTGGTGTTCCCATTATCACAAAGTGGAGGGGGTGTGGACATCCACTCAATTTCCACTCAATGTTTAATATTTATAACACTCCCCCTTGGATGTCCACCACACTAAGATAATGTGCCTCATTAAAAACCTTACTAGAAAAACCCAGTGGGAAAAAACTAGTGAAGGAAAAAGAGTACAACATTTTTGTAAATCTTAGAGTGGTGTTGGACGCACTAAAGAAACTGCCTCATTAAAACCTTGCCAGGAAAACCCAATGGGACAAAACCTAGGCGAAGGAAAAAGAGTACAGCGTGCATATGTCCAAAAATGAATACTCCCCCTGATAAGAAGATAAGTATCAACTTAACTGATCGCAAACCCGACGCATTCCAATGCCATATACTAATTTCTTGAATGTTGACGATGGTAATGCCTTGGTGAATAAATCCGCAAGATTACCAGTGGAACGTATTTGCTTCACATCAATTTCATGCCTCTGCTAGAGTTCATGAGTGTAGAAGAACTTTGGTGAAATGTGTTTGGTTCTATCACCTTTGATGTACCCTCCTTGAATTTGTGCAATACATGCAGCATTATCTTCATAAATTGTTGTTGGCATACTTTTAATCAGAGGTAACCCACATGTGTCTCGAATGTGATGGACTACAGATCTTAACCATACACATTCACGACTTGCTTCATGGAGTGCAAGTATCTCAGAGTGATTAGAAGATGTAGCAATTAAAGTCTGCTTTGTAGATCGCCAAGAGATCGCTGTATTGCCACATGTAAATACATACCCTGTTTGTGAGCGAGCTTTGTGAGGATCAGAAAGGTATCCAGAATCTGCATATCCTTCTAAACAAGGACCACAGGTTAATTCCTTTGAGTAAAACAAACCCATATTTGTAGTTCCACGAAGGTAGCGTAAAATATGTTTAATACCATTCCAGTGTCGTCGAGTTGGAGCAGAACTGAATCTTGCTAATAAGTTGACTGAAAATGCTATATCAGGTCTAGTGCATTGTGCTAAATATAACAAAGCACCTATTGCACTAAGATATGGTACTTCAGGACCAAGTAGCATTTCATTATCTTCTTTGGGGCGAAATGGATCTTTCTTAATATCAAGAGATCGAACCACCATGGGAGAACTTAGTGGATGCGCTTTATCCATATTAAAACGTTTCAATACCTTTTCGGTATAAGCTGATTGATGGATAAGAATTCCATTTGATTTATGCTCGATCTGCAGGCCGAGACAATATTTTGTTCTCCCTAAATCTTTCATCTCAAATTCTTTTTTCAAATATTCAGCAGCTTTCATGAGCTCTTCAGGAGTCTCAATTCAATTTATATCATCAACATAGACTGCAATGATGGCGAATCCAGATTCTGATTTCTTTATAAATACATAAGGGCATATAGGATTATTAATATATCCTTCTTTAACTAAGTACTCACTGAGACGATTATACCACATTCTTCCAGATTGTTTTAATCCATGCAAGGATCGTCTCAGTTTAATTGAGTACATATTTCGTGGTTGTGATGTATTTGCTTCAGGCAATTTGAATCCTTCAGGGATCTTCATATATATATCTGCATCTAACTTTCCATATAAATATGCAGTAACTACGTCCATAAGACGCATGTCAAGTCCTTCTGAGACTGACAGACTAATTAAATATTGAAATGTAATGGCATCCATTACAGGTGAATATGTTTCTTCATAATCAATCCCAGGTCTCTGCAGGAAACCTTGTGCTACTAAACGAGCTTTATATCTGACGATCTCATTTTTATCATTACGCTTTCTTACAAACACCCATTTGTAACCCACGGGTTTCACATCATTGGGTGTTAGGACTACAGGTCCAAATACTTTACGTTTTTCTAGCGAATCCAATTCTGCTTGGATTGCTTGTTTCCACTTTAACCAATCAGGTCTACTGTAATATTCGTTTACAGTGCATGGTTCGAGATCATCATCATCTTTAGAAATTTCAGTAGCTACTGCGAAAGAAAATACATCATTAATAACCACTTCTGAGTGATCCCACAATTCTTTTGTACATGTATAGTTTATGGAAATTTCTTCATTTCCATGTACATATGCCTCTTTATTGTTTTCTGTCTCTTCAAGGACATTTTCCTCTTCAGGAGTTATTAAATCAGAATTTGTGGGAATATTTATTTCTTATTCAATAGCCTCTTCCGGAGTACTATTTTCTATATTTTGTTGCCCTTTTATTTTCCTCTTTCGGGGAACTAAATCTTTTGATCCCAAGGGTCTACCACGCTTCAGGCGTGTAGTAGATGATTCATTTGCTGCAATAATAATAGACTTACCAATTGGTACATTGATCTTTGCTGGTGTACCAATAGATGATTCATTAATAACCACTTCTGAGCGATCCCACAATTCTTTTGTACATGTATAGTTTATGGAAATTTCTTCATTTCCATGTACATATGCCTCTTTATTATTTTCTGTCTCTTCAGGGACATTTTCCTCTTCAGGAGTTATTAAATTAGAATTTGTGGGAATATTTATTTCTTATTCAATAGCCTCTTCCGGAGTACTATTTTCTATATTTTTTTGCCCTTTTATTTTCCTCTTCCGGGGAACTAAATCTTTTGATCCCAAGGGTCTACCACGCTTCAGGCGTGTAGTAGATGATTAATTTGCTGCAATAATAATAGACTTACCAATTAGTACATTGATCTTTGCTGGTGTACCAATAGATGATTCATTAATAACCACTTCTGAGTGATCCCACAATTCTTTTGTACATGTATAGTTTATGGAAATTTCTTCATTTCCATGTACATATGCCTCTTCATTGTTTTCTGTCTCTTCAGGGACATTTTCCTCTTCAGGAGTTATTAAATCAGAATTTGTGGGAATATTTATTTTTTGTTTAATAGCCTCTTCCGGAGTACTATTTTCTATATTTTGTTGCCCTTTTATTTTCCTCTTCCGGGGAACTAAATCTTTTGAACCCAAGGGTCTACCACGCTTCAGGCGTGTAGTAGATGATTCATTTGCTGCAATAATAGTAGACTTACCAATTGGTACATTGATCTTTGCTGGTGTGTTTGCAGCCGGTATATAAGACTTAGTTATTTTTGCTGCGTCTGTAAATGCATCTGGCATTTGATTGGCAATCTTCTGAAGATAAGTGATCCTCTGTACTTCAGTTTCACATTGAGCAGTACGTGGATCAAGATGGGACAAAGATGGTACATTCCAAGAAAGTTCACGTTGTTCTTCTATTAGTGGATTTCCTCCTCCTAACGACGAGAATTGTGTTTCATCAAAATGACAATATGCAAATCTTACTGTAAAAACATCACTTTGTGAGTTTGGGTGTGTGAATTCTTACCATACTGTGATTACCATCCCTTACCATCATTGTGATTATGTTAAAGTATAAAGATCTTTATGTTAGAGCACTTCTGGTGCGCTACCACATGTGTTTCAATTGTGCTTATAATCGTATAGAAGAGAAAATATTTAATATGAGCTTCTACCCCAAAATCATAGAGGTAATATAAAGATATTCCTCATTTCCATTGTTAATGATTTCAATATGATAACTATTTACGATGTAAATTTTAAAAACTCAATAAATTTCTTCTACTTCTGGTAGAATATAAAGAATTGTCAACATAAATTTTTGTTCTTTTTGGCAATATTATATTTGTTCTTCTGGAACCTTCAATTAGGTTAGATGAACCTCATATGGTATTGACAATAGTTTTGAATAATGATAAATATTGGAAATTTAATGATTGTGTGAGTTATAGCACTGTCTTCCAGACATATATTTTTAACAATCATCTTGAAATTAGATCTGCAATATCATATTGCAATTCATATTTGATTTCCCGTATACTAGTTTATAAATTATGCTTGTTTTCAGGTGAGTATATAGGGGAGCATATATTCACTAGATATAGACGTGAAGTAATTAGTACACCTACAATAATACTTAAAAGGCAAGAATTATTAAAATATTTTCACAATCTTGCCACTCTGTTCAGTGTATTGTCACATTTTGGTATCTTGAAAATATTTATCTATATAAGATTTTGCAATAAATCGATCATTTTCAAAAGAATCAAATATCAAAAAAATTATGGTCACAAATATTTAATTTCAATGGTCATCAAATTTAATGATGAAATGGTTTTGATAATAATAAAAAAATTTGCCAACAAATAATTTCAAACTCATAAATCAAAATAGATTGTTATCACGTAGTAAGTAAAACCAATTTACTTGTTTTATAAAGCTTTATAACCATTTTTTTTTTTAATATGATAGAGAAAATAATTCCATATTGATACATATGCCAAGGTATCTTTACCACGGTTAGAGTAACTTACCCAAAGCACTAGTACTTCTCCAATGGCAGAATAGAATTAATAGATAGCCTTTCATCAATTCTTCAAGGTTTGCTTAGGCAATTGACACTATTGGGAGTGCCTTTAATTAAACTAACGCATGCCAAAATGGGGCTAGGATTCTTAATGGGCTGCAGAGACAATCTCCAGTTGGTCTCTCTAGTTCTCAAAATGCTACTAATAAGTAGCAAAAAATCTGTAATCTGCTCCAAGTACAATGACCAAATCTGAAATTTTAGTGAAAACAATTTGTGATGCGTATAAATGAATTTTTATATGTTCAATCCAAAAAGAAATGGGCTTTGGGGTTTATATCACTTAAAAGTATATCAAATGTACTTTGTAACCTCAAAATTTGGTAGAGAAATACCTAGCAAAACCCATTCAAAAATATTTTTCAATATTGAGTTAGTGCTGTCTAGCAGAAATCCCAGATTCAGGTGTACCACAAAATAATTACGCAAAAAATATCAAATGGTCACCCAATGACACGAAAATTGGTAGGATGTTAGCCCAACAAGTCAGTGACAAAATCCAATTCGTTTCATCTCAAAATCATAACTAGAACTAAAGTTCTGAATTAAATGGTAAAATGGGTTCGTGCTGTCAACACAGTATAACACACAAAACCTCAACCAAGTATTTACTTAAAACACTTATCTCGTAGGTTTATTCTATAAACCGATGCTTATTTCTTCAGTGTCATTCCACTTCTAATGGTTTGGTATTTTATTTTTGGGTAAATTGCATTTAAGGGTCCAGAGTTTGGGGTAGGTTTCACTTAAGGGTCCCAAATTTTAATTGCATCAGTTTGGTACCCAAATTATTAGTTGAGTTTCAATTTAGGGTCCGACGTCAAAACCGTTAGTTGACCAGACGGAAATTTTGCACATGATGTGCATGTGATTGAATTAAAATCATATTATCCCTATTTTACCCCTCACCCTTAAATCCATTAGGGAGATAATGGTGAGTTTTCTTGTCTGAGCAGAGGAACGGCTATGATTTCTGCTAGCAAGATAAAATCCTTCCTGCGTTTCCTCTCATCAAGCCTGCCAAGAAGTTCCCAATCATTGGCAAATTGAACGAAATTGAACTGCATAATGTAAAGGCTATCTTAAAAAATAAAATACTCTGAAGTATGTGGTATAATATATATTACCTACACCACCCGCCGGCACACCATTTTTTCCGGCGATGAAGGAACCAAAACATAAAAAGAAAAAGAAAAAAGAAACAACAGCCACATAATGAACAGAAATGGGAAAAACCAACAATTCTCCTGCAATGAAGGTCTCAACGACCATTCTCCGGCAATTTCTCCATCGCCTCAAAATCAATCTCTCCTGCGACCATTCTCTCTCACCGACAACGACACATCGATGACGGCATCATCCTTAACCACGGACCATCATCCACGTCTGCTGCTGACGCTCGCTCTTATTCTTTGGCCACCGATGACGCCATTGATTTGGGAGTGTTGCCATGGCACACCATTTTTTCCGGCGATGAAACCAAAAAAAAAAAAAAAAAAAACAACAACAACAACAACAACACAACAACAACATCAAAGGCCACAAAGATTGAAATCGCAAACCCAGCCGTCGATGGCAGTGAAGATCAACCTCCATCGTTGACCCTTCCTTACCCATATCATAATCCCCATCCATTTTCGTGCAAGAAAAAAAAGAAAAAGAAACCCTCATCTCCTCCTCAAATTTGGCCACCGTATAACCATCACTTCCTCCTACATTTTCAAATCCACAACCATTGAAAACCCAATTTTAAAACCCACACCTCTATATTCAAAAGTCGGTTGTTGAGCCAATCGTGGGTTGTTTTGGGTGGAAAACACTGCTGTGGTGAAAGTGGAGAGAGAGGAAGTGTTTACGGAGAGATCAACGCTATTTGCCATCGGGTTCAAATTAGACGGCGACAGCGAGGGTTTGGAAGGAGAAGGACGGATGCGTGGGGGCGTGGAGGGAGAAGAATAGAGATAGAAAGAGACGACAAAGGCGAGAGAACAGAGACGAGAGACGAGCTGAGAGAGAAAATGGTGTGGGTTTGAGAGCATGAGCTAAACGACATCGTTTTTGGGGGGGCATTACAGTCATTTCAGAGTTACTGTTAACGCCGTTTCTGATTTTTGGTCAAAGCTGATGTTGGGTACCAAATTGACGCAATTAAAATTTGGGACCCTTAAGTGAAACCTACCCCAAACTCTGGACCCTTAAGTGCAATTTACCCTTTATTTTTCCACACCAAATATATTCATTCCACTTCTGGTGGTTTGATATTTCATTGCTCCACTTCTAGCTTGTGGTTTGATATGTCATTAATCCACTTCTAGTGGTTTGGTATTTCATTGCTCCACTTCTAGTGGTTTGATATGTCATTAATCCACTTCTGGTGGTTTGATCTTCCATTATTCCACTTCTGGTGGTTTTTTATCATATAATGACATATTTTAAGCAGACACAGTGAAGTTACCAGTCAATCTGAGAGAAGTTGACTGACAACATAGGTGACGTTGACAATCAATTTGTAGTAAAACAAGAGCAGATTTTTGTGTGTTCTTCTATGCTAACTAAAGCAAAAGTTAAGGTGCACCCACGAATTTTCACCAAAATTTTACAAGCATCTAAAGAAGTTGCATAACACATAATAGAGAAATATATTACTCAATTTAATTTGGTCATCATTGATCATCACTTTATTTAATTAAATTGAGACTTTATTCATTATTTCTAAAACTTCAGGTTTTAAAATTTGTCTCTTACTTCAAGAAGAGAAATATGAATAATAACCCCTTTCTTATAATAGAAAACTTCAGGTTTTTATATTTACCTAATGACATATTTTAAGCAGACACAGTGAAGTTACCAGTCAATCTGAGAGAAGTTGACTGACAAAATAGGTGACGTTGACAGTCAATTTGTAGTAAAACAAGAGCAGATTTTTGTGTGTTCTTCTATGCTAACTAAAGCAAAAGTTAAGATGCATCCACGAATTTTCACCAAAATTTTACAAGCATCTAAAGAAGTTGCATAACACATAATAGAGAAATATATTACTCAATTTAATTTGGTCATCATTGACCATCACTTTATTCAATTAAATTGAGACTTTATTCATTATTTCTAAAACTTCAGGTTTTGAAATTTGTCTCTTACTTCAAGAAGAAAAATATGAATAATAACCCCTTTCTTATAATAGAAAACTTCAGGTTTTTATATTTATCTCTTGTTTCAAGAAGAGAATATATGAACAACAACTTTTCTTATAGAAAATTTTGGAGATTGAAATTTGTTCATTCCTTCATGAAGATAACATGTAAATAATAACTTTTCATATAGAAAACTTCAAGTTTTCAAATCTTTCTCTTACTTCAAGAAGAGAAAATGAATCATCACTCCTTTTATTTATTTATAAAACTTCAAGTTTTATTTTTAAATCTTCTCTTGCTTCAGGAAGAGAAGATGGATTCATCCATTCAAGTATATAATTTAGAGTAAAAACCAATCCACAACCAAATTGGTTAAGAGCATACCAACTTACCACAATCAAATTGGTTTAGAACGTACCAACTTACCAACTTACCACAACCAAATTGGTTAAGAAAGAAGATGGTGGTAGTATGATATTGCTCACAAATTCCTTGAGCAATTCGTGCTGATAACGTGTTGTAAAACCAAGAATTTAGAACAAGTTATGAGGAGAATAAATTTCTCATTCATCTTCTTTGATTTCCATCTAAATGTATAAACATTATACAAGGATCAGCAAAACTCTTTGAGACACACTGTCTCAGTCTCCTCCCTTCATTCTCTTCGAATACTCCTTTTCTTCTTTCTCTCCAAATACATATTCTCTTCTTTCTCCCCTTCCCCTTTTATCTTTGTTTGCATTAGGTCCACATGATGGGATTACCTAACCCACTAATGAAGTGGTGTTCCCATTATCACAAAGTGGAGGGGGTGTGGACATCCACTCAATTTCTACTCAATGTTTAATATTTATAACACAATCTGATTTATTCTATTTTATATTTTTGTCACTTAAGACCCAAATTGTTTACAGCATATTAACAAGGTTTGGTTGGTCAACCCAGAAGGAGGGAAGCCCAATTTTTTATGAGGTAACCGTTCTCAAGACTCGACCCTATTGGGGGAAGCCCAACATTTTAAACCAACATTTTTCTACTTCTATTTGAATAAGTTAATGTAGTAGTCGTAATTTTAAAATTGAAAAGAAAGTTGGAATCAATTGTTTTTTGTATTGAACGGAAGGTTAGAACCCACCCTAATTTTGTTATGGAAATATGAAAGGTTCAATAAGTTTGTTTACCAGTGTCCTCCAATTAAGGTGATACATCTCAACATTTCCTTTCTTTGATATGTCGAGTCAGAAGTAGGGTCAGCCCAAGTCTGATTTTGAACCAACCAAATGAGTCGGCCGGACGTGCTGGGCCTAAAATTGGCACAACTATTGTAACCCCTCTAACTTTATTTTGTAAACCCCATTTCTTTTCACATTTCAAGATTTTATGAAAAATATAAAAAGATTTTATGAAAACTTGACACTTTGTTTATTAGAAAATATTATTTTGAACAACTTTGTAAAATAAATTTTTTCCAAAATCTAGTATTCAAAAGGACTTTTTGGGCATCTATAGTCTCTTCATTTTTACATAAACAAGAAAATATATATGGCCAAAAAGTCCACTAAAACAACAGATTTTGAAAAAACTTTCTTCTACAAAGTTTTTTAAAATGATGTTTTCTAATAGACATTGCGCCCAGTTTTCATAAATACCTTTCATATCTTACATAAAATCTTGAAAAGTAAAAAATTTAAAAAAAAAATGGGGTTTACAAATAAAGTTGACGGGTTATTGCAATAGCCGCCCTTAAGCACACGATCCACGTATGATCTTTAATTATACATTAAGATGCTGGATTCATGCATTTGATATTATATAAAACATATTAGAATTGTTTACTTTCTATTCCGATACCCAGATAGACTCTAATTGACTAAGATCACTTTCTACTTCACATCGGTCACCTTCAAGGATACTTTCATGGTTCTGAAGAAAAAGTGAGAATTAAATCGAAGAAAAGTTTCAAGATATAAGTCCACCCATTGGTATCAATTTAGAGTATTATTTGGTTCTATGTAAGTTCTAATAATAATAATAATAATAATAATAATAATAATAATTATATATATATCTATAGGATGATGATCAGGTTAGCATGTGCTGATATAACTTATATCAATACTCGCATTGGGAGTTGTATCTTATGTATTAGTGGGATATAAGGTACATTGGACCCAAGCAAGGGGTATAACTTCCAATGTATGATGCTGATAAAACTTATATAAACACGTGCTGATGGGAATATATATACATATATATTTTCCTTTTTCTTGCTACAAATATTTTCTTCTTCTTTTTTTTTTTTTTTTTTTTTTGGGCTAAAAAATACTCATTCATTCATTATTATTATTATTATTATTGATTAACTATTCGAGGTATCCTAAGCTTTACTCCCGCCGAGGTTTTGGCCCAAATTATTCCCCTAACAGCCCGTGTGAGATGCCTTATACCTACACAAATAACAATCTCTGCGAAGAGTTGAAACGATGACCTTTGGGAGCATCCAAGACTTGCTTTGCACCCTAAACTCCTATGGTTTCTCAAGGTTTTATGAAAAATATAAAAAATTTAACTAAAACTAGCCTCGTAATCTATTAGAAAACATCATTTTAAATAACTTTGTGGAAGAAAGTTTTTCCAAATGATGTTTTCTAAAAGTTTATTAGACCAGTTTCATGAAAACCTTTTTACGTTTTTCATAAACGTAAAAAAATCACAAAGGGTTAGAAGATACCAAACAAGTCTATCTTGGGGTGCCAATTAATAGGTTGGTAGCCGAGCAAAGTTTCGTTCAGGAAGTATGAGGTCAATCATTATTTAAGTCTTGCAAGCTGAAACCAAAGCTTGTGAATTTAAGCTTTTTAATGGTAATATTTTCTTGCCAACCCAAGCAGTAATTGGCATTAAGGCTTTATTAAGTTGAATGGTGTCGGTTTTAACATAGACCGACCTTATGCCATGTTTGTTTGATTGGAATGGAATGGATGGAATGGAATCTCATTCCAATTCATTCCAAACAACATGTTTGGATAAGGTAATTAAATGGGAATGGAATCAAATAATAGTAGTGAATTATAATGATATTCATTCCGCAATGTTTATTTCAATTTCATTTTTCATTCCAGGCTATTTTAAGCATGGAATCAGATTCCATTCCTACCCATTCCATTCCAACCAAACAAACATGGCCTTAAAGTTTTTAAAGTTTTAACTTAGGCTTCACAGCTTCTCATAGAAAGAAAAGAAAAAGGAAAAATGAAAAAGCTGAAAAAAAAAACTTAGGTTATGTATGGATTGAGAGAAATGAAGAGAAGAGAAAATGATTTTTTTCCCATCTCTCTCGTTTGGATTGTTAAGTTGGGAGGGAAGAGAAAGGAAATAGGGAGAAATGGAGAGCAGATTGGGCCCTTTACCTTTCTCCCCAAATTGGAGAGATTTTGAAAGAAATGGAAAGAAAATGAATAACTGAGTGATAAAACGACAAATATATCCCTGCAACTTTTGTTTAATATATAAAAAAGGATAATAATGTAATCGTGACTACTTTCTCTCCTCTTGTCTTTTTTAATGAGGTTTAAGAAACCAAACAAGGTGAAAAGAAAGTTACTTTCTTTTCTTTTCTCTTCCCTTCTCTTCTCTTCTCTTTTCTTCTCTCCCATTCTCTCAATCCATACATAGCCTTAGGGTTCTCAGACCCTGGGCCTCAAAAAATGGATTGGTACTTCAAGGCTTACTCTTCAAGTCCACCCAATTTGAATCAGGCTTGAGCCGAGTGGAGGCCTGCAAGAAAAGTAGATGGGCTGAGCTTCAATATAGTGCCTGAAATTTCGGCTAGTCTGGGCTGGGGAATGGATTGTTTCCACCTGTCAACAGATTAGATTTGGATTGAATTAAGGTATATCTTGATCTAATTTGATAGAAATTACTTCAATCTGATAATATAATGAATCATTATCACATAAATCTATATGTGAATATGTTATTCTAGATGAGTGATTCGATAATTTGATCCGATAATCTTGCAAAATATGAATCTTTTTGAAAATGATTTGAATTTGAGAGAGAAGACATAGAGAGAAGTTAATTTCAAAATTTTTATTTTATAGCTAAGATTGTTGCCCACCATAAATCTACACTTCTATAGTAAACTAACAATGAATAAAATATATATATAATCGAATACATCAAATCGGATTATATATTATATCATACTGGAGGAGGCCATGAAATATCTATATTTGATTTGTTAATTAATCGATCATCAGATTTGGATTGTTAACAGCTTATCATAATTCTCCTATGATATCCGAGCTGTAAGATTATGGAGCAGAGTTATAGGATTGCGGAGCACATTCAGATCAAAATCCAAACAATTCAGATCAGAAGGGAACCTGCGAGCTTAGTGAGTGAACCATGAGGCCACTAAGTTTATAATTAACAGTCTGGTCCATGAATGAATCTACCAAAATTATAAGGAGCATGAATCTGTGATGCATGATGACGTACGCCTACATGACTAGATCCTCATACTTCACGAGCCCAAACCAAACCAGGACCTTTTTACATGAGCATTTCAACCATAAAATCATATTTCAACTTCAATTGAAATCATTGCAAGAATTACGGCAGTGATCCTCACCCTATTACCTTTTCATCTTCCTTTTCAGCAGCAATGTCTGACCCATGTATGGAAGTGACCAAGGTAGTCAGCCGTTTCAGGAGGGGGAGGAGAAGAAAAAGTAGAATAAATTGGCCTAAATTTAGAGTATATCCCACCAAAAATTTGACTTAATCAAAATTACTTAACATGTTTTAGAAATACATATATTTCTCGTATTGGTTCAAATGCATTCACCTTTTCATTGGACGGTTGAATAATTGATCTCCCATGTGGTCAAATTAAGACGGTCCCTAATCAAAGGAAAGCCGTCATGGTGGGTCAGTTAACGACGGTTGTGTGACTAATTTTCTCCAGCTTTGTCAATGAGAAATTTGACTTGAGAAAATCATGCTCTAATTTTAATCTTAAAGTCTTTCTCTGGGTACATAATTCAGCATGGGATGTGGAGCAATTGTGTAATTTGACCCCACATACATTCATATATACGCACACAACAATTGAGATGATGTTTCATTTGTATTGGCTGCTATGATTCTCACTATTAGTGTTATTTTATGGGATTTTATTACTCAAGGATACCACTATACTACTTAATATTTATTTTAAAAATTAAGTAAAATATTTTATTAATTAACAATGCTTTGATAATTGATAATGGTCACAAAAAGTTTTGAGTGCATGACTACCTTCCACATATCAGAGGTTAGTACAAATTATTGACTAAGTAACTACCTTAATTTCCATAAAACTATAATTATAATGACGTACTTACTGTTATTTAATTAAGGGTTAACCTAATAAATTAAATTTACTTAGTGATTTATTGTTATTATTATTATTATTTATTTGGATGTAAGGTAAGGAATGTTCCTATGTTAGTCCCTATCAAATAAGGACGTGTTGATCAATATAAGTTATATTAGCACTATGCATTGGGGGGTTTTACTAGCTCCGTGTATATCGAATTAACATGTCTATATAAAAAGGTCAACATATAGAACCCTATATATATTATTATCATTATTATTATTATTTGTATAGTCTATATATATAGATATAAAAAGGTCAACATACATCTCATATATATTATGCTTAATTGCTTACTGTACAAACAAATATTGCCTGAAACAGGGAAGCCCTGAAACAAGGCAGCCTGCATTCATGAATGCCTTCACACTCTCTATGCGTATCAATTTTAAAATATTGTTTAAAATTCTAATGGTAACTAAAGATGTAACTATCAGAAATATGAGAAAAATTTGTATATAACTGTGATACGACTGAGATAATATTACGAGTCAATAGAAGTAGATCGAGCAAAGAAGGGATTTGACCTCACATCTCTACTTTTGCTCTATTTTTATTAACTCGCGTGTGATACCACGTGACCGTATGATCACACTTACACAGAAGACTTTCTCCACAAATATTTTCCATGGCACAAACAGAAAATGAGTGGATCCACGAATAATTCTGCCTAGTGCGGGATTACCTAACTGGGACGTCAGTTTAATTGGACATGTGAGCTTCGCAACAAGTTAGAGACTTGGAGCTGCACTATTAATTAATAAATTATTCAACCGTGACATCCATTCCTTCCCATTCTCATCTTTGAAGGAGAGAGCAAGTACTCATTGAAATTAGAAAAGTGATTTAACCCTATTATTCCAAAATACCATTAACACGGGGGTAACATGACCAAGGCCCCGTACATATCGTTCCACCATAAATAGTACGTCCATCTCTGCACCAACAAAAACGGTGACCTTAATTCAGACGCCTAGCCTTTGTCAATGACTCTTCACATGGATTTAGAGCCAGGATTTGGAGTCACTACCTTGTAAAGTAGCTCTAGTTCCACCACATGGGTCAGCCTAATAAGCAAGGGATTGATGAAAGCATCAATCATCGAGCAAGAAATTTCGGCATGTCCACCATCTATATCTATCCTAAAGTGATCGACTTAATAATTAATTCAAGAATGATATCCGAATACTTTTTCAACATTATGACGACGTTAATCAAGTACATGAACTTGGTACGATTGACGTAAAAGCCTTAAGCAAAGCCTTCATTCACGCAATGCCCCTACATTACTTATTACCCGTTAGCAAGTCAATTACTTTTTGATATTATTATTTTGATATTTTCGAGAGGTTTAATTTCATTGGAGTATTTAATTGGATAGTGTGAGCCCACATTACAATTTGGGTACGCACGTCCTCCTGAGTTTTCGAACAAGGAATCAATAATATCTTCTTTCTAAAAGTACTCACTGTGCACCGATATTTGATAGGCAATGGCCAATGGGTTTGACAATTTTTTTTTTTTTTTTTCCTTCTAAACTATATATATGTATATATATCTATAAAGCTCATAACTAACTCTTCCAAATATCATTTTTCTCATACATCAAACTAAATATTAAGCATCTCAAGCCTTGTTATTTTGGCCGGAGTTAAAAGTAGGAATGAAATCTCATTTTAATTCATTCTAAAATAGGTTGTTTGGATGAAAAAACTAAACATGAACGAAATTAAACAGTCGTAACAAACTTCACTATGTATTTTCTATTGTCCATAAAGCCCATTCTAAACTATCTCAAGTATAGAATCAGATTTCATTTCAACCAAATAGATATGGCCTCAGTTAATATATAAAGCTCACAACTAGCTCTTCTAAATATCATTTTTCTCATACATCAAGCTAAATATTAAGCATCTCAAGCCTTGTTATTTTGGCCGGAGTCAAAAGTGGGAATGAAATCTCATTTTAATTCATTCTAAAATAGGTTGTTTGGATGAAGAAACTAAACATGAATGAAATTAAACAGTCGTAACAAACTTCACTATGTATTTTCTATGGTTCATAAAGCCCATTCTAAACTATCTCAAGTATGGAATTAGATTCCATTTCAACCAAATAGATATGGCCTTAGTTAATTGGGCTAGTAGGTGGTGTTATATATCTTTTTGAGGCGTGGGTTTCCTATTTTTTCCATTGGGGTTGGGATGTAGGTTTTTTTTATTATTATTATTTGAGAATGAGAAAACCTTTTGGGAAAATCCCGGGTCTATATAAGATTCCACAGTTTATATGAATCACGCAAGTTCAACGTTTATGAGAATCATGAAATGTTATATATATGGGTGGGTCCAAAGGGTTTAGCAAGAGTCAAACTCAAGACTTTTGCTTCGTGATCTAGGCGTCATCCCTTTGCCAATTGACTTATCCCTTGAAGTTGCTTAACCGTGTTTTGTGTTGTTTGGGCAGCTTTCCAGTTGGTGTGTTTTCGGGTATTGCAAGTTGATATTCTCTTCTCAACTCCATGCAGAGAATTGAACTTCCTATTTTTTGGGGATGGTTTTATGGGATTGGTTTTGTCTGTTTGGGTGGTCTATTGTGGGGTGGTTTGTTTTTTCTGTTTTTGGGTATATGTTTTTGAGTGTTTCTGATCTGCTTCAGGTTGGTTAGCTTTAAGAGACAGTCCAAACGTGGACTATGCTTTGATGAATAATAGAATGTGGTCCATTCCAAAAATCACATGACCGCTTAGAATTTCAATCCCATGGCAGAAAATAAAATGAAAAAAACGATGAAGGATGTTTTGGTAATTAAACCCTATAACAGATTAGGAGAAAATGTGATGAAGAAAAATAGAAAGAACATGAGAGTCATAAGAAGAATAGGAGGGGAGAAGGGAATTGGAGGCGTTGATGTTGTGGTTAAAGCAAGAAAAAAAGTTAGGGAGATAGCGGGATGTTTGCCTATGTCACGTAAACGGTCGTCTCTTTCTCCTATCCCAAGCAACCACGTACGTGCATTTGTACACATTCTTTCAATTTATCATTACTTATATACCATTTTCCAATACCCCATGCCATCATGTTTCATGCATTCTTTGTTTTCTTGATTTGCAAGTTTATATAAAGTATTTTATTTTGTAAAAGTGCATTCATGATGTAAGGGCCGGGAAGAGTATTAGAGTAGGTTTTTATTTTTTTTCTTTTATTCATCCACTGGGAAAAAATTCAAAAAAAAAACAGGAAAAGAAAGACATTCTAGACAAATATGCTGTCACATGGTATACTTTTTACAACTTTCCTCAAGCCTGGTATCAGTCTTATCATTTACTGATTAATGTGGTACATATGCACTTTCCTTTTTTAAATTTAATACCAAAGAGTCCAATTGGCACCCATGGGCTAAACAATATGGGGGTAACATCCCCTTTTCATAATTCCATCCCTCTTAGTGTCTTACATACTAACACTTAATTACACATCAAGGAGGAATTAAAATCATAACCTCCCCAAACCCTCCTTCCTAAATTAAAGAGGAGATGTGTTAATGACCTAGAGGCCATTGGTTAGGTTATGCATACTGCATAAGTGCATAGCACTTCCCTTAAACCTATTGAAAATATTAATTTTCCAATTATGATTGTTTGACATGAGAGGACTATCCCACAAAGGATGCAATATGTTTCATTGTAATAGGTAAATGCATGCCTTCAGGCCTCTTCCAATAGGGAAAGAGTGCTTTCATCCAATAGTTAATGTAATTCTTCGAGTTTAATTCTTTTGTCAATAACTTATTTGTAAGTCACCACATTAGTTACGTTGGTAAATTGAATAGACTCATCCACTATTATTTAAGGAATCAAACCCAGAACCTCTTCCAACATTAGTTGATTAAATAATTTTATATATAAATATATATCATAGAGCTATAGCTAGAATAAAAAAAATTGATAACAGCAGCTTATCAATTTTTATGTTTCAGCGTCCAGCTAGATAAAAGCATGAACCTCGTCCCGCTTATTTTGGGTAAGAATGTCTAAAAATATTTAAAAGGCAGAAACACCCCTTTCCAATTCGGCGCAGACTTCGCTTTTTATATCTGCTATATCCAAACATTCAAATTTCACCTATAAATACCACTCAAACCGTTTCAACTCCACACCATCATCAACTCCCCACTCACTCTCTCTCTCTCTCTCTCTCTCTCTCTCACACACACACACACACACACACACACACACACATATCCATTAACCAAAATGGTGTATCGCATGAGTTTTCTTGTTCTTGCACTCGTCTTCATTTTCATCTTCATCAACCCATCATTAGGAAGCCCAGCAAGTTATAATGTGGTCGATTTAGGTGCCAAACCTGACGGCCAGACCGACTCCACCAAGGCCTTCCTCAACGCATGGGATGCAGCTTGTGGGTCGGGAACACCGGCCACAATTTATGTGCCGGCTGGGCGCTACTCACTTCTCGAAACAGTTTTTCAAGGACCATGTAAGAATAGTGCAATAACCATAAGGATTGATGGCACGTTAGTTGCTCCATCAAACTATCGTGTTATCGGAAATGCTGGAAACTGGCTTTTCTTTGAGCATGTAAATGGTGTTTCGATATATGGTGGAACCCTTGATGGCCAAGGGACTGCTTTGTGGGCTTGCAAGGCATCGGGCAACGGTTGCCCCAGTGGAGCCACGGTATGTTAAATTTACAGAAATTACCCCTGAGGATTATAAATGGTAGCCCAAGTAGTTAGCACTAGCATAGTCCTTTTGTCAAGTAATTAAGGACTAGCATTTCAATCACACAGTGATTGACTAGGGGTAGACGTGTACTCTCACAGTGAGGGCGCTCCAATTATAAACCCTTGGAGTGCCCCAAGTCATTATCTTATACAATATGGGTAGATACTCGTTCCTCATGTGATGCCGTGGCCATCAGTTCTTTCATTAAAGGGAAGAACATGGATTCTGGTGGCCTTACTTCATCAAGAAAGATGGAGCTAGCAGAGGAAAAGCATTTCGTATTGTTATGAGATTCTTCTTCAATTTTCTTTCATTTTCTCGATAGCCAAACTGAAAGTGGGATTTGGATGGGTAACGAACTGGTTTTATAAATTTATAAATGGCTTTTGGTTTTTTGCTAAAGAGATGTATCTGAATTAAATAGGTCGTTGGCCTTTTCGCTTTTGGAGGGTATTTTTGTCGAAGTGAAATGACACCACTTCTTCTTATGGAGTGTTAAATTTCCTATTACAATCATAACAATCAGGAATTTTCATTTGTGTATTAATTGTATGGTGCAGTCACTGGGCTTTTCCAATTCCGAAAACATAGTGATCAATGGATTAGCTTCTGTAAATAGCCAGAAGTTTCACATCGTCTTCAATGGTTGCCAAAATGTGAAATTGCAAGGCGTGAAGGTCTCGGCTTCGGGCAATAGCCCAAACACAGACGGCATTCACGTACAGTCATCAACGGGTGTGACCATCTTGGGTGCTCAGATCAGGACAGGTGACGATTGCGTCTCAATAGGCCCAGGCACTACTAACCTGTGGATTGAGAACGTTGCTTGCGGGCCAGGCCACGGGATCAGGTTATATACCTCTCACTCACAGTCACATTAAAACTAAAAGCATAAATATACGTATAAATTTTCATTTATACAGTACAGTATTAGATTGGGGTTAAATGGTGCTAACTTGTACGTGTGTGCCTGGTTGGTGCAGCATTGGGAGTCTAGGCAAAGAACAACAAGAGGATGGTGTGCAAAATGTGACAGTTAAAACTGTTACTTTTACCGGTTCCCAAAATGGGTTGAGGATCAAGTCATGGGGTAGGCCCAGCACTGGGTTTGTTAAGGGCGTACTTTTCCAGCATGCTCTTATGGTCAATGTCGAGAATCCCATCATAATCGACCAAAATTACTGTCCTGACAACGAAGGTTGCCCTGGTCATGTACGTTGATCTTAAAATGTCCAAATTGAAATCATCAAGTTTATTATGGTATATGCTTCACTCAACTAGCTTTATCATTGTAAGATAATATTTATTGTTTTCGTTTTACAGGTTTCTGGCATTAAAATTAGTGATGTGACATACCAAGATATCCATGGAACATCGGCCACAGAAGTTGCTGTAAAATTTGATTGTAGCCCAAAGTATCCATGCAGTGGGATAAGATTGCAGGATGTAAAACTTACATATAAAAATCAAGCGGCCGAGGCATCGTGTGAAAATGCTGCTGGAACAGCCTCTGGTTTCGTTCAGCCCACGAGTTGCTTGTAGGGGTGAAATTTATGGAATCATGGATTAGGTTTTATCAAACATAGAAGGGAATACATATATGCATTTTGTTCCCTCTAGTGCTAGCATAAACAATCCAAAGTAATCTAGGGTATGAGTGCTATTGTAGTGGTAATTGATGCTTGAGTCTGCGGCGTTCCAAGCCCATTGGGCTTGTTTGAAGCCTGGCCTTGCAAACTGCTTTGTTTAAACCCTCGTTGGGTGTTTTTCCCACGATCTATAATGCAAGAAATCCTTTTTAGTGAACTGTATCGCGTTATCTTTTGATGTTTTGGGACTTGGAAAATTCAAAATCATTGTTGTTGTTGTTTCTCCCTAAAGGGGTATCTTAATGTTTTTTTACTAGAGTAATTCATTGAATATAAATAAGGTCACCGTCCATTTCAAATCAGTTAATGTCCACAATAAACTAGCTCAAACTGGAGTTGGAAGTCGAATATCGGATCTTCTTTTTTCAAAATGAAATCAAATTGTACTTTTTTAGCAAGAGAGGAATATAATAAATACTCCGTATATGTAATTATTCTTACCACTATTATTAAACTTAAATCATATCTTTCAATCTCCATTTCTCTTTTTATGTAAAATTAAAAAGAATAATAAAACCATATAAGCATCATTGTGTTTATTTTGGGGTGACTAAAGAACAGCATGCAGGCTCAATTGGGCAATCGGCGTAAATATCAAAGAAACTAAAAAACAAAACCCATTAACAAATTGGGTGGGGCGAGTCTCCAGGCCCATGGCCGTCCCTACCTTAAAATGATGGCATGATGGTCAAAATCCAATGGATTAAAATCAATGACAGTCAAATCCTACATGGCCACAAAATATAACAAATCTTTACGGTCTCTCATAGAGTGTAATGGAATGAAATTGACCTGGCCGGGTCCATGATAAATTTGACACATGTTGCACATGAATTGAAAGAGATGAGTTCACCAAATTATGGTTCAACCGACTTTCATATGACCCATTCTAAGAATTGTGTCCTCTTCTTGATGCATGCATTTTGAATCTTAATTAGCCATTGAATTCGATAACTAGAGTTGCCATACGTGTATCAGTTAATTAAGAGTTGCCTACAGTTTAATATGAAATTGAACGTACCAATATATCCACGAATAGTATAGGGGAAGATGATAATTGAACGTACCCTTATATCCAAATAATCCATTATGTTAAGTTGCTGACGGCACGATAATCCCAAGAAGCTACAATAATGGATCTATACATCCTTGCAGGAATGAATCTCATCTTCTATTTACTGGAGTGGTGTTGTACCGCTATAAGAAAATGATATAGAGAATAGTTATTGACCTGTCATATTGTAGGACTTATTTGGGTTAATTGCAGTTTTAGCCGTTAGGCAAAATCAAAAGCTGCTAAAAGTAGAAGGATATGATTAGTATTTTTGTTTCATGTGTTATAATATGGAGGGTACGCTCGCCATTACCAAAAGTTACATTAAAAGGTTATTTGATTCCTGCACAACTTTTCTGCCAAAACTGGGAGGACCGAATTTACTTTTACTAAAATCACTTTTACAACTCATAAGCACTTATGGGCAAATCATCCAAACAGGTCCAAAAAGTGATTTTGGACCATATAAGTGATTTTAAGCTGTTAGGAATCTCATCCAAACAGGCACAACTTTACAGTAATATGGCATGCCAAAAATTTGACCAAATGTCCTTAAAAACAATTTTTTTTTTTTAAAGATTAATATTAATTAATTAATATTTTTTTTGGGAAAATTAGCAATAACCCCTATTAAGGGTCTGCCTTTGGTAAAAAACCCTACTTAAGATTTAGTAATTTAATAACCCTTTTTTTAAAGTTTTTATTTGTGGTAAGGTAAATACGTGATTTTGTATACTAATTATACCCTTTTTTTACTTTTTCGTATCTCTTGTATATCAGATATGGAAAAAATCAGGTTTCCATGTTAAAATACACAAGTGTAACCGTTTTTTGGGGGATATCATATCGTGGGAGAGGGATTTCGGCTCTATCATGTTTTTCTCTCGTCCAATCAGCGCTGATGAAAGGAATTCAAATCTCTCTCTCCAGGTGATTGCACGAGATTCAGTTTGGGTTCAAAGGTGTTTCTCGTTTCATCTCTTTCAGTCGTTTTCCTAGATTTTTGTTGATTTATCTGGAGTGTAGATGCGAAATCAGCTATGAACGTGTTCGTAGTGTTGATTTCGGAAAGAACAATGTATTGTATTGAAGGTTGTTCGTGAAATATCGTTGGGGGTGTGTGTGGATTTCAATATACGGATACCACTACTGTATATGTAAGTTGTATACATATATTTTTGTTAGTTTTGAGATTTTTTACATGTTTGTATGCATTTGTCATGTGAGCATAGACTAGGCTTCATTTTGAGTTGTTTCTTGTATGTATATTATACAAGTGGATAAATAGTTTAAAGATTTTTAAGTACGATGAACTGTGTTAGGGGTGGTATTTTTCACATGATTTGGTTTGCTGGGTTTTAGATGGAAATAGGTGTACATTAAAAATGAGCTGTAAACAGTATCATGATACTGTCACTGGTTTATTTTATGTTTACGCCTTATGAGTAGTAAAATGGTACTGTTGAGAGAATGTCATACATGCTGTTATGTTTTTGGTACATATGTGTTTGTTTTGTTTAAATTCATACAGTAAATTGATACTGTTTAAGTTGTAATTTAGGTTAATATACACATTTGGATAGTAATGGACGAGAACATATGTTTAAGGTATACTTTTGGCAGGAGGACGGCTATTATGCCACAGATGTGCACACATCTTTTAATGATATTCAAGGGTTTATTTATTAACACATAATGGTAACTCCAATCAATTTATTCATCCCATTTCCACGGCTTTAAAAGCGGGTGTTAGTGAAGAAAATTGTGAAATTGTACTTCTACCCAACACGAGACCAAATAATAGAAGGATACTTTTCAGAGGAGAGAAGATAAGACAAATAAAATGTGGCAGATGCGGAAGGCTTAGAACCCATAATAAGAAGACATGTCAAGAACCGATATAACATAATTTTGTTACTCTTTTTATAAGTTTTGATAGTTTTAAATGTTTTGAGTTTGTTCAAGTTTGTTTTATGATGTCCAATTTTATGGACACGGAGTGACATTGTTTACGTTTGGAATATATGATCTTAGATGCATATATGATGCCAATGAGTATGTGTCAAGTATTACTTCAAACTTATAACAGTATAGTGATATTGTTCGTAATGTAAAATAACGAACAACACTAATTTAACTTTATCATGCAAATGCCACTACCATGTTAATTTTTCATTGGATATATGTGAAAATGATGTTCATTAACTGGAGGTAGTTAATGCTTAAGAGTGCACGGTCTTCATATTTTCAACTGTTAATAGTAAAATGATACTATTGGAAAATGAATAATGGTAACTACAGTTGGAGTACAATTTATTTGTGATGCTTTGACATTTTTCCAATCTTATAATCTTCAATAGGAACCCACCATGTCGATTACTTTGTTGGACATGTGGTAAAATGATGTTCATATTTAATGCATTTGCGTTCATGGTCTTGATATTTTAAACTATCAACAGTAAAGTGGTACTATTGCAAATGCATTCCAATAACCATTACCATATTACAAGTTATTGTGCTGAATTCACCTGTTGGCTATCTTGTACACATCGGTAATCATATTTTGCGAAAGAAATCTATACTATTATTTAGGAATTTCCTTTTGTTATGATTTCATAACATAAAAATTGACATATTAACAATGAAAAATCAGCAAACCCATATTTGATATTAAAATGTAACTATACTTTTGTACAATAAACCAATATTCACTACTTTTTGCCCACTCCTCTTTGGTTTCTCTTGCTTCCTTTTGTTTTTGGATACGCAATAGATAGCTGTTTGATTGTGATTGCCTCTTTTGCGTTTGGTGTTGCTGTTTGTCTGGCCCAATTTGGCGACCATGCTTGCGGTTCATCCCCAGTGATTGTGCTTAACCAACCTCTCGATGGTTAATAGGTTGGATCTCATTTGGTTTTCTGTTGTTGTTCTTGGCTTCTTCTGTTTGCTTGTGCTGCCAACATCTGAACTTGTTTCTGATTACTAATAGCAAAGTCAGAATTTGTCAATTTCAGTGCTGTTTTCTAATAAATTAATAACAGCAAACAGTATCAGTTTACTGTTGCATATAATTACACAGTACCAGTTTACTGTTGCAATAACAAAGATCAGAAATATGAAATGATAATGTGAAACAGTAAGGTGAAGCTGCTACAAGTATATAATTTGTCTATTATAAATTAGTTCAATGTTGGGTCAATTTGTGGACACCAACAGTACCGATGTACAGTTGGATCACTATTGAATAAATATTGAATAAACAAAAAACATTACAAAATTTAATATTGAATAAATATTGCATATCAGTAAATTGGTACTGTTTTTACAACAATGAATTGTATATATTGCATCATATTACAACTATAGAAAAATATTACCCATTATAAATGTAATCTAATATGTTAGTTTATACTATCTACAATAGTAGTGTGATAATTTTGAGGGTAGGAAAAAGGTACAATGTGTACATTAATTGTGGACTATCATGGTTTGAGATGATTTCAGGCAATATCATATTACACACATGTGAAAATATGAGTTTGAACATTACCAGTTTACTGTTCATACGTCAATCATTAGAAAAAAATTGGAATGATAAAATAATAATGTGCAATAGTAAGTTGATACTGTTGGAAGTGTATAATTTGTCAATATTATTTCACAAGTAATCATAATATACAAACCAACAGTACCAATATATTGTTGGAACAATCGTTTTTCAGAACCACACAATTACAAGATCAGAGAGATGAAATAATAATGTGCAACAGTAAGTTGATGCTGTTGAATATGTTTAATTTGTCAACATATATTATTTCACAATAAATCATAATATACGCACCAACAATACCAATATATTGTTCGAACAATATTTTTCAGAACCACACAATAACAAAGATCAGAAATATGAAATATTAATGTGAAACAGTAAGTGATGCTGTTAAAATAGTATAATTTGTCTGCTATAATTTATTTCAATGTTAGGTCAATTTGTAGACACCAACAGTACCAATGTACAGTTGGATCACTATTTTTTCAAAACCACACAAGAATCAAAACTAAATGGGGTTTTCGCATGCAAAAGTTTCCCATTCAAACCCAAAAAACAGTGTCGTGGTTCTATATTACTTTACAAATCCAAATATTTGCATGACAAATATACTAAATGGAGTTTCTATACGGACCGATTCACTGTTGGGTTTAGATTTTTGCAATATTGTCCACAATATTTCATTTAAACAAAATCAAACTCATCTACAAAACATACCGACTTATTTTAGTAATATTATTCACATGATTTAATCTAAAAACATACCATTTTAATGTTTCGATCATGGAAATAAATAGAAAAAACAGGCTGAAACGGTAACTCACTTCTTTTCGGCATTTTTGTTCTACAATCAAAACCCTAAGTTGTCAATCATTGTTCTTCAATCCGTTTCTTCAATCTAACTACTTGGGAGATGTTCGAACGTGAGCCAAAAACCCTAGAAAAGAGTTTTGGTGCTGTTCTAACGATGGAAGGTGTGTTTTTGGAAGAATTGAATGTGCCGTATTTTCCTATATTTGCTGCTGAAAAAAATGGAACGTGGGAAGGTGGGAAGCCTGATTTTTTGCCTAGGTGTGTGAGATGGCACGGTTGTAAATTATGGCAACTTGTAAAAACAAGGGTGTTTTAGTATTTTTACTGTCAAATGGGATTTTTACTAAATGTCAATTTTAATGGGTTCTATTATCTTGGAACTCTTATACATGGGGGTTTTGGCTAAAATTCCCTTTTTTTTTTTTTTCTTTTCACCATTGGGATTAGATTAGTAGAAGTGGGAGTGCCCAAGTAGTCGTAACCAGGCTTGAGGCGGATACCCATCTCGCAATGTAATTGTGAGAGATTTCAACCTAGACTAATTTCCTAACAATTCACATGAGACGTCTCGGCCATATCTATTCAAACAACGATAACTACGAAGAATCAAAATAATGACTTTTTGAGAACAGACCTAGTATGTGATCACTTAACCGACCCCACATTAACTTTCCTTAACAATATATATTTTGGAGAAAAGTTTTTCAATGCCCACATGTCATATCAATGAGGCCAGCATACCACAAACACATGCCATGCCAATAGCGATTTGTTATGGTGTTTACTTATAACAATATGGAACACTTAATTTCCAGACTATTATCCAGAGAAAATCCTTTTTAACAGCTAAATTTGATTGCGTTGAGAAGGGGCCAAGGTGGTTTCAATGGGGAATACGTACTATTTCCCGAGGTGCGTTAAAATTGGTATAGTTCGTAACTTCCCTTAATCTTGAATCCCACCAAAATGTTACCTTACATGATCTTAAGAAGTAATTGAGAAATTTATTTCTTTTACTGTAGTCACTGTCATTCACCTTTTCATTGGGTAGTTCAAGAATTAATGTCCATGTGGTTGTGAATTTAGGACGGTCACTAATTAGAGGAAAGTTGTCACTGTAGGTGAGTTAACTATGGTTGGTGTGATTAATTTTCCTAAACTTTGTCAATCAGTTAACTAGAAGCAATTGACTTAAGAAAATCACATCCCCAGTCTCTCAGTTTTTCTTTCAGTGCATAATTTGGTATGGATGTGGACCTAATTCACTCTATGTTGCTGTGTATGTCATAATTAAGGATCACTTCTAGAGTTCTCCTTTTGTCTTGCACTTCCAAATCCTTTAGGATATGGTGATTTAATTTAGAGATCGAGATGAGAAAAAATTGTTGTAAAGAGATAGCTTTAGAGTGTGTTTAAAGTGTTCTCAATCAATAGAATCGTAGAGAGAACCTCCTTATATATTTTCAAATAAATCCTAACCCAAGTAAGAGTAAGACTCCCAATCCAAATAGGAAACTCAGTTATTAGGTCCACCACCCAATGCAGGCAGATCGATCATAAGTATGAGTCACATACCCGACCTGAATATTAACAATGTGATTAGTTTATGAAGTACGAAGCAAACCTAATCAAATGAGTACTCTATTTGGCTACTTGCTATTCGATAAGTAGTTTGACCTTTGATACATGACAATTGAGATATTGTTTCAATTGGCTACAATGATGCTCACTATTTGTTTTAACTTTTTATTGTTGTTTATTATGGAATACTTAATATTTTCTTTTTAAACAAGATTAACGTAGTTATATGATAGGCATCTAGAATTCTGGAAAAATGATAATGGTCACAAATCCAACATAGTTGCGCAAACAATAACCACTATTAGTATCCTTTAGTTCGTTTCTCTATAAATGAACTCCGAGGGATTAGTTCGTTCAAGTGGTGAGCCTAGCATGGATATGCTTCCTTACGAAGCCAAGTTAGGTTTAATGTTTGCAACCCCACTTGGTAATGACATCATGGGGGCTAGTTACGTACCTCCGGTTTTATAGTGGCTTAGTAATTACCTAGCATGTGTGGCAAGGATGAGGTGACTACCTCTAGGTTTAGAGTGGCCTGTTAATTACCCAGTACATGTAGGATGAGGTGACTGCATACGCCCATGGCATCATTATCATCCAAAGGGATAAAGATGCCTAGGCTAAGCAACAAAATTAAAAAAAATTAAAAATTAAAAAGGAAAAAGAAAACTAATCTATAAATGAATGGTTATAAAACTATTATATTCATGCAACAATAGCTGCAATAAGTTAAAATGATGACTTTTAGAAAACACACCTAGGGCTTGGTCGCTGAACCAAGCCTTTAGGACCTAGTCTTTTATTAATTTGAGAAAAGAAAAATTGTAATAGTATATCTTTGATGAAAATAATCATTGTTATAATTAGAGTATATTCCTTGTATGTATATGCCTTACATTGACGAACATTTCTACCTTATTACCCAAATGATTTATTTGAAAAAATAATCTATCATTTGGTGAACCTTAGCCGACCTATGATACTAGCAGGGGCGAAGCTAGGAATCTTGTTTAGGAGCAGTGAATTTTGATTGGTTGTCAATATTTTATTTTAATTCAAAAAATAAAACACGCTTTTATTCAAAAAAAAAAAAAAATGATTTATTTTAGATAGAAAAAATTTCAAAAACTTAAAATCAGTTGATATTTTATAAAGGGTTAATTACATTTTTGTAACATCAACTTTGGGGTTAATCTCAATTTAGTCTACGAACTTGACATTGACTCTCTCAATTTAGTCCACGAACTTGACATTGACTCAATTTAGGGATAATTTTTAACTTTGTGTTTCAATGTGGGACAAGGGGTGACAGACGTTAGAATTTTTAATGGAGCAATCATGTGCCTCGCATGTGCTGATGTGGATCCCATGTGGCATCACCCTCTCTAGGTTAATTACATTTTTATACCATCAGCTTTGGGGGTAGTCTCAATTTAGTTCACAAATTTGACATTGATTCAATTTTGGGACAATTTTTAATTTTATGTTTTAATGTGGGACAGGGAAACGGATGTTAGGACTTGATTTTAAATTTTGAAAACATCCAGAAAATTATTAAAATTTAGAAATTGATTTTAAATATTGATTTTTGGGAAATAATTGTTCAAATAATCATTTTCCTAATTTTTAATTTTTTTTCTTTAAAAAAAGCATAAAATTCTTAAAATTTTGAAATAATTATTCAAATAATCACTTTTCTATTTGATATCTCATTCGTTTCTCAATGAAATGAGGCGATTCAAAGCCTGTTTTGAAGATTATTAAAAAATCTACAAGTCTATATACATCAAACATGAAAAATCTTTCAAAACAAGTTCTGATTTAATAATTACACATTGGGTATATATCCTATGGGCCATTGCAGGTACCCGAGATGGCAACCATACACTCAAGGTGAGATTTAAGGACAGAAGGGATAGGAGGATGTGATCATGTGCATGGAGAAGATGCTCTTCATGCACATGTGTATGCTTTTTATTTTTATTTATTTTCAGTAGAGAGAGAATGCAATAGAAACAAGAGGGAGAGAGACTAGAGAGAGTTTGATGCCACGTGGAATTCACATTAGCAACACGTGCGTGGCACGTGACTGTTTCGTTACAAATCCTAACATCCATCACCCCTGTCTCACATTGAAACACAAAGTTAAAAATTGTCCCAAAATTGAATCAATGTCAAGTTCGTGGACTAAATTGAGACTACCCCCAAAGTTGATGGTACAAAAAAGTAATTAACCTTGAGTTTTTTTTGTCATGTGGGATCCACATCAGCAGCATATGCAGGACACGTGATTGCTCCGTTAAAAATCATAACGTCCGTCATCCCCTGTCCCACATTGAAGCACAAAGTTAAAAATTGTCCCAAAATTGAATCAATATCAAATTCGTGGACTAAATTGAAATCACCCCAAAATTGATGGTACAAAAATGTAATTAACCTTTTTATAAACCATATTTCAATTGAGATCATGAAAGGAGAATAAATTTGGGAAGTAGGCAAAAAAATAAAAATAAAATAAGCACTAGCTAAACTAATTTTCATCTTATGTGAATGTGCTTCACTGTTTCTCAAATAATTAGGCACAGAAATAATAATAAACAATTAAAGCAAATCACAAGGAAGCTAAGACAAAGGGGTGGGTTGGGGCTTGGGTATTGGGTATTGGAGGGGAAGAGAACCAGTTTGTGGGAGGAATAGGTTGTGTGTTGGAATTGTAATTAGGTTTCGTAGTGTGCTGACATCAGGGGAGAGGGCTATTTTTTTCCTGTTTCTTTTGACTTAAAAGCCACCGATTAATTGTTATTTTCAAGGGAATGGTCGCCATCAGAGGAAAAGGAGAAAATATGCACATATTTATATATATAGAATTTTGGAAAATTGGAGGGTTGGCGGTTGCTACCCCTAGCGTCCGGGTGGCTTGCCCTTGTGGGGTAGAGTCTATGGGTATAGAAAGGTCAACATACATCACATGCATGCTACCTCAACAAAAACACATTGCCTGAAACAAGGCAACCTGCCAAGTGCCAACCTGCATTCATGAATGTAGCCATCACACCCTTTATATAATTAACATGGATAAGGGCTTTAATATGCATCAAAGACATGCAATCAAGATACATGGTTTTATGTTCAGGGACCAAAAATTGTTGTCAAAAAGGCCATTCTTGCCTGTTCTCATGGAGAGGGGGATTCTTTATTTTATTTCGTTTGTCCTCAAGACATGTATCGTTTTCAGCCGTAATGTATGTTACATGTTACGAATGGGCCTACGGTTTACTAATTTTTTTGAATAAGAAGAAGCATGAAATTAGGTGGGAGAGGGAAAGATCTTGCCAATTCATAGATAACCATTTTTTTTTTTTCTTTTCAAACATTTTCCTTTAAAAAAAAAAAAATACATGAGTGTGTTAGAAGGGAAAATTTTGGGAATAAATTTAGAAAAATAGCTCTTAGAACATTATGTTATGCTATCTTTTTTATCCTATTTTTTATGTTATTGATGACCAGGATACCTCTTGGATCCGTATAAGACTTCATAACCTATATGGACTATTTAAGGTTAAATTCCATGATACTTATGAAATCTTATATGGGTGGCTCCAATGAATTTATTAAGAATTAAAATCAAGACTCCGAGAAAAAAAATGTAATATTGAAATGGCAAAATAGAAATCGAGTAGCAATTATTGTTATGGATATAGTTGTGATGAGGATTGAAGATAGTGTGTGGGGCGTGGATTTTGTTCAAAGGCAAGACTTATGATGTCACGTACCAAATATATTGGTATAAAGAAATAAGTGCATTAATTCGGGATTGGACATGTGAGCTCTGCAGCAAAATAGGAGCTCATGCTGCATTATGGACCAATGGCATCCATCCCTTCTTTCTTCATCAACCAAACATTGAATTTGGAATAAATTAATTCAAAAAGCGATTATCTTTCACATGGAACTTAGTGGCAAGATTAGGAATGACTACCTGCTAAATAGTTCTTCACGTGCTCATCCTATTATTATTATTATTATTATTTAATTTCTTCCTATGTTACTTCTCTTTCCTCCTAAACAAGTGCATTGATTAAAGACTAATGAAAGCCTCAATCATTCAACATGAATTTGCGGCAGGAGCATGTTAATCAAGTACATGAATTTAATTGGTAAGATTAAGGTCAAAGTTAGTCTGAAACAAACCCTTCATTCACGCAAATGTCTAAATTATTCAACTACTTAGATAATTGTTTTTTGTTCTCGATCAGCACTCCTGGCATGAAAAGATTATGGCATCCCCAAGAAAAGCAAACCAAAGAAAAGCTAGAGAAGATTGTGGTATCCATGTTGGCCGTCATTTCAATTATTTCATGACACATTTATTTCATTTGTTTCTCACAGGTGTTACGTTGAAATATCGATGCTTGCAGGTAAGGTCGGCTTTGGTGCCTATATCTTGGGGTCACATGGCTTATTCTGATTGATTAACTTTCTAGCCAAGATACCATTGATATTCTGCCACTTGGAAGTTTGAGAAGCCCCTAAATCATGCCCTGAAGTCATGCAAGCAAGTATATGGTTATATAAGCCTTCGAATACGACGCAAGTTCCACATGCGCCGTGGGTGGTGTGGATCGATCTAACTTAAAATAATTCTTGAAAAAAAGAAAAAAAAAAGTAGTTTTTTTTTTTTTTGGGTCAAGCGATAGAAATCATTTATTGAGAAAAAACTCATTACATAATGATCGGCATATCCTCCTCAAGAAAGGGGGAAAGCCAAGCAGGGGGATCTTCTAACCAAACCTCAAAGTCATCCACCCTAAGTGCATGCTTCGCCATTACATCAGTAGCACAATTGTGTTTTCTCGGAATATAACAAAAATCTACTACCTTTGCTTCGTCTACCAAGAGTAGGGTGTCATCACAAATAATTGCAATTTCCTCTACCATTTCCTTCCTCCCAGTCATGCATTTGATTACCCTTTTTGCATCTCCTTCAACCATTAGCCCTTTAATACCCATCTCTATGGCAAATCGAATACCTTCCCGCATAGCTAATGCTTCGACCATCTGCACACTCCGTACATCTTTCAATTTTTTTTTCCATTGCTGTAATGAGAAGGCCATTCTGATCTCTAATTACAATACCTGCACCCCCCATGCCATCAGGTTCAATCCATGCTCCATCAAAATTAAGCTTAAATAATAACTCAGGCAGGGATTGCCATTTCATAGGCCTCTGATCGATATCCCGATCTGCATTAACAATCTCGCCATCAGTATTTCCTTGGGTCGGTGCCTGTTCGTACTCGCCTTCATCCGCAGCAGCTTTCAAGTAAACTTCCTTCGGTTCCCATTTTCTTCCATTCAAGCTCCTATCATTCCTTGCCTTCCAGATGCGCCATAGGATAAACACCACCTTGCGCAGAAGGTTTTTGGCTAATACATCATCCTTCCACTTTTGTCTTAAATTTTCCAAGCATTGTAGGAAAGGTTGATTCGACATGGAAATATTGTCAAGTTGAAGTGGGCTCCCATACCAGGTCATTCTCGCAAAGGGACATGTGAAAAAAATATGTGTGAGTGTTTCCTCTTCACCACAAAACAAGCAGGCTTCATTTCAACTCGGCATTCTTTGTTTTAGCTTGTAGCCAATAGGTAGAATCTCATGAACACATCTTCATAAAAAATGGCATAACTTCCCAAGGACTTGGAGTCCCCAGATAAATTTCCAAAACTTTTTATGAGAGTTTTGATCACTTGATTCTCCTTCAGCTCACCTTTGAGCCAACCCACCATTCTTATTAAGGTCTTGTCCCACAACATAGCCTGATTTAACCCTGTATTTTCCATTGGTTGTATAATGCCAAATAATCTTATTTCTACTATTCATCCATGCAACCGGCAATCCAAGGGCCATAGTCGCTTCTTGCTCGTCTAGTAGTTGTTTAACCAATTCTTCTTTCCAGCACTTTCTATCCATATCAAGCAATTCAGCCACTCTTATATCAACGCATCCATATGGGGGTTGAGACTTAGTCTTGAAAGTGATCGGTTCTGGGTGCCATGGGTCTTTCCACACTCGAATGTTAGCACAATTCCCGACCCTCCCTCGAACACCTGCTTGTACAATTTTTTGAGCTTCAAGAATGCTATGTCATGCCCAAGATGGATTATTTTCTAGCTTTGCTTCAAGAAAATTTGATTTGTGGTAATACTTACCTATGAAAATTCTGGCAACCATCGAATGAGGCTTCACCATTAACTTCCAGCCTTGCTTAGCTAGCATCACCAAGTTGAAACTTTTAAGTTCTCTAAAGCCCAAACCTCCCTCGTCTTTAGGCTCCGTAAGTTTGCCCCATCTTACCCAATGAATCTTCTTTTTGTTCTCTTTACTTGCCCACTAAAAGTTTGCTAGGCACGAATTAATCTCCTTGTATAAATCCATTGGTAATTTGAAGCAATACATCACGAAATTTGGCATAGCAAGCGCCATGGACTTCAAGACCACTTCCTTTCCGACCTGAGATAGAAACTTTCCCTTCCATCCACCCACTCTGGTCTCCACTTTCTCTTGAATAGAAGCAAACAGAGACTTTTTGGAGTGACCTATTATGGCTGGCAACCCTAAGTACTTCTCCTGTCTACCTATATTTCGAATCCCCAATTTTTGTGCAAGGCTTCCTCTAATACTTTGCGGGGTGTTTTTATTAAAGAAGATAGAGGACTTCAAGAAATTAATCTGTTGCCTAGAAGCTGCTTCATACCTATGCAGAATATCTTAAAGGAGATCACATTCTTTGTATTAGCTTTGCAAAAAATTATTAAATCATCTGTAAATAACAAATGATTGACGGGCTTGCTTGTTCTTGCTATCCTTACCCTAGTTAATTTCCCTTCTCTCTCAGTTGTTTGAAGCATTGCTGTCAACCCCTCTGCACATATCAAGAATAAATAGGGTGATAATGGGTCTCCCTGTCGAATCCCTCTAGTAGGCTTGACAAAACCTTTGCTATATCTATTAACAAGGAAGGAGTATGTCATTGTTGACATACATACCATTATCCAATCAATCTATTTATCGGAAAATCCCAGCTTTCTCATCATTGCCTCTAAGAAAAACCATTCAATTCTATTATATGCCTTACATATATCGAGTTTAATAGCCATACTATAATGCCTCCCCTTTGTACGTCATTTTAGTGAAGGTATTCCTTCATAAGCCATCAAAATGATATCTGTAATCTGTTTACTTAGTACGAATGCACTTTGAGTCTCATTAATGATCTTGGGAAGTACCACTCTTAGCCTGTTGGCTAAAGCTTTTGCAATGATCTTGTAAGTTACATTACACAGACTAATAGGTTATAGTTGGCTCATATTCATAGGGCATTTAACCTTCGGGATGAGCACCACATTAATAAAATTGATAGCTCTTAATAGTTTTCCAGAATGGAAGAAACTTTTCACATCCTCTATAATATCCTTGCCCACTATATGCCAATAGGTATGAAAGAATTTTGCTAACAATCCATCCGGACCAGGGGCTTTTGTTAGGCCAATTTGGAATGCTACTTGGCGAATTTCTTCAGGGGAGAAGTCTCTTGTTAGCCATGAATTCAGTCTAGGAGAGATCTTGCTGTCTACTTTCTCTATAATTATTTCCCAATCAGTGGACTGTTGTGAAGTGAAAATATCTGAGAAGTAGTTAACAATTATTTTTTCCACTTCTTCTTTCTTATCCTGCTACACTCCATTTTTGTCCTCAAGGCTGATAATTTTATTCTGTTGTCGTTTCTGAATAGTGGTTGCATGAAAAAACGCAATGTTCTTATCTCCAAGCTTAAGCCATTGATTTCTGGATTTCAACTGCCAGTAGTGTTCTTCTTGCTTCTAAGCATTATTCAGCTCCTTCTCAAGATGTTTAACCGTATCACTATTAAAAGAGGTTCAAGTGTGCTTAATTTGTAACTTTTCCTGTATATCATAAATATTTTGTTTGGAGTTCAAATTATGTTCTCTCTTCCATCCAAGCATTTGGTGTCTGCAATCCTTAATTCTTTGTTGAATTTTAAACCATCTCGAACCCAAACAATCAGCGCTCCACCGCTGTTTAACTGCCTCTTTACATTGTGGGTACTCTGCCCACCTCGGATTGAATCGAAAAGCTCCCTTTTTCCTACTAGTTCAAAAGTCAGAGTCAAGTAAAATAGGGCAGTGATTTGATCCCACTGGCAAAATATGGAAAACAGTTGCATTAGGGAAGCGTATTTTCCAATTATATGTCACCTTACTCTTCCAAACTCTCCCTAACATTTGCTACTCCCTCTCTCATGTTATTCCAGATATATGGATGCCCAATATACCCTAAATCCAACAAACCATAGTCTAATACAAAGCTTTTGAAGGCTCTAAAACTCCATTCCTCTCTTATTGGCCCTCCTACCTTTTCTAAATTAGACAAAATATCATTCAAATCCCCCATTACAATCCAGTCTTCATTATTGCTTGCAATTCTCCCCTTCAAATCCTCCCAAATCTTTACTCTGAGTGCATCACTCGGGTTAGCATACATGTATACCAGCATCCATGGCCTCTCAATGCCTTCCATGATTCGTACCACTATCATGTTTAGATCACTATGAATTATCTCCACTACATTTGCCATGCTCCACAATAGGCAAATTCCTCCAGATAATTCGGTTGGATCCACTATTTCCATATATCTGTACCCCAATCTCCTACGCATCTATTCCACTTTCTCTCTTTTATTTTTGGTCTCCATTAAAAACATTAGGTTTGGGGAATGGAGTTTATTCATCTCCTTTAAGGCTCAAAATGTCAGGGGATTCCCCATACCCTGATAGTTCCAACTAATAAACTTTATTGGGTTCCTTGGGGCCACTTCAGGCCCGCTTCCTCCACCTTGTTGTTGCCACCAATTGTTATACCACAATCTATTACCCTGCCTTTTTTTTTTTTTTTTTTTTTCCTTCATACTTTGGAATTTCAAACTCCTCCCTTCAGGCATTCACTCATCTTTTAGTCCCAATCATGCTTTCACCTATTGCAGAATCTACCCCTCCACCCATGTATATTGGATTACTCTGTCTTGTTAGCTCTTTTAGCCTAGCTTTTCCTCTTCTCTCTGGTTTCTTCCCTTTCCCCTCTTCTTTCAAGGTAGGTACATTGTTGTAGGCTTTGGGTGCAAAGGAATTAGTAATGTCAATTAATAGGTGGGAGAATTCAAATATGTGTGGGTTGGTTAAAGTTTGGTCATCGTAATGGGTGTGGTCATTGGGTCTGTTTGGAGTATTTAGGCTTGGGTGTGGGGTTGGTGAGTTTAAGATGGGCTGAAGTAGATCCACTCCATTGTTTTCCATTTCAAGGGTATGACCTACTAATATTAGGTTATGTGAAGGATAATAGTTTTGGGCTTAAACGATGTTGGGCTTAAAGGTTTAGACTTGGGGTTATTATGGTCTAGCTGGTCTAGGACTAAGGTTGATTGATGAAGTAGAGGGTAGGGGAAAGATCTAGAAGGTTATGACTCTGCTATTTTCTCCCCCAATCCCCCTTTCTCTGCTTCCAAAAAATTTGTCTGACTATGATTAGCACAATTAGATACAAACCTTTCAAGATTTTCTGTATGATTATTCATCTGATATTCCATGACATCCAGCTGTAATTTCTCCCTTCCCATTAGATCTACATCTACCGATTCTCCCCCCAATTTTGCATTTCCATCTCGAAATTGTGCTTGTCTGTTGCATTGTTCATAGCTTTCACCAAAGCTACTACCGTGGATGATTCTATCACGACCTCAGATTACGGGATTGGATCTCATACCTGATAACATCGGTTTTCCATCTCTCTGGTTGTACCCTCCATGCTACCGCCGGTCCCCGTTGCCAGGGGTATGATTGCAAACCCCACCTTTCTGTATACCCACCATATTCTGATGATTTTGAGCCACTAAAACTCTCATCTCTTCGTTTTCTTCCACTTACAGATCCCTTTGCATTTTTAGCCTTTAACCAAGGCCCATATTGCTGGGATTTAGTACAACCAGATTTCCTATCGTTAAAGCTTTTTAAATAATTCTTTTCCTTATGACCCAAGAATCCACAGTAATAGCCAAAAATTGGGAGTCCTTTGTAGTGAAAATCAACCCACACCCTTTCTCCAATCTGCAACAATATTCTTCCTCCCCGCCTTAACAGTTTGGAAATTGGGATATCCACTTGTACGCGCAAGAATTGACCTTGCTCCTCAAGCTCATCTCTGAAATCTACTTCTATTAAGTCTCCCATCCTCCTTTCCATATCCTCAACTATCTATTTTGCCCCTGCATTCAAACGGCAATCCCCGAATCTGGATCCAAAATATTGCAAATTAGAAAGCCACATTCTTTGCATGCATTCCCTGTTCCCACCGCTTAAGGAGAATAAGGTGATTATCAAATATCCAAAGACCACTATCAATCACCTTTTTCATTTAGAATTCATCTTAAAACTCACATATAGTAGATTGTCTCCCACATCCACTATTTTGACTTCATTTCCAATGCTCCACATCAATCGTAGAGTATTACGCAAAGCTTTTTTATTGAAAGATTTTTCAGTGAGCACTTTCCCCACTAAACTATGTCTGCAATTCTCCAGCTTAGCTTTGGATGAGTCATCCACCACAAAAAGATCTTCTTCCTCTTCTTTCGTAAAGGAAAAATGCCCAAACTCCTCCACTATTGCATCATCCATGATTCACACCAACACGTGCAAATCTCTTTACACTAGAAGCTTCTTCAAGTTTAAGAACTTGAGAAGGCAGAAACTTGCCCTAAAAACAAGAGAAAGGCTCACATACCGGGAGATCACCTATGAAGAATAAACAAGCACCTGGAAAAAAAAATGAAAAAGTAGTTAAAGAAGGAAAAAAAGGGGAAAAAAAATTTTAAATGAGGGTAGCTCTCAACGGTTATGTAAAGTGTTTCAAGTAATTAAATTTTTTTGAATCATATAGGATAACAAAATTTAGAAAGAGTTAAAGTTATACTTGAAGAAGGATAATAATGAAGGGATTATTAAGGGTTCACATATAAATTCCTAAGTTATGCAAATCAACATATGCAAATCAAACTCCTAATTTAGGAGTTTGATTAGACAGTAGAACCTTTACTATCCCTTCATTTATGTGCAAATTTAGGAGTTTGATTTCTGATCAATGGAATTCTATTTGGCCTAGGTCCTCATGTTATACTCTCCCTCGAATTTGTTTTGATCATAATCCGTTGGTTTTCACTGCTGAGACATTTCTCTGTCAAGGACCTTTTCCTTTTAAATTTATTAATTCTGGGACAGCTCACCCTTCTTTTACTGCAGTTGTGAAGTCTGTTTGGCTTTCTACTGCTATTGTGGGCTACCCTATACATATTATGGTGAGGAAACTAAAACTTTTAAAGGCTGCTTTGAGAACCTAGAACCATGATGTTTTTGGTAATATCCATAGTCGAGTTGATGAAGCTTTTAAAGCTTTGGAAACTATTCAATTGGACATTTCATCTAATGGGTTCTTTGATGATAAATTTGAAGCCGAGTGCGTTGCTAAAACCTCTTTATGTGAAGCTCTTAAATATCAAGAAGCATTTTGGAGAGACAAATTCAGAATTTGTTGGCTTCAAGCTGGGGACAGGAACACAAGCTTCTTTCACAAAGATGTGCAAATAAGAGGGTCTAGAAATTATATTTCTTATCTTGTGGATCGTGATCGTTTTCTTGATTTTGCTGTTGATGTGACAACTCATGTCATTTCTTATTTTCAGCAGTTATTTACTTCTACTCATCATGTTGTTGATAAATAATGGATTGCCAGCCTTATTCCTTTATTAGTTTCTACTAATAATAATTCTTTTTTTACTGCTATTCCTAATGCTGAAGAAATTAAGAGTGTTGTATTTGCGCTTGATCCTAATAGTTCTCCAAGTCCTGATGGCTTTGGTAGCCAATTTTACCATGATTGTTGGGATATTATTCATTTTGATGTGGTGGCTGCTGTACAACAGTTCTTCACTTCTGGTTGGATCCTCCCAAACCTTAACTCAATGTTCATTACTTTAGTTCTTAAAGTACCTGAAGCTCATTCTCTTGACAAGTTCAGACCCATTGCTGTAGCCAATTTTTTATTTAAGATTATTACTAAAATATTGGCAGATAGATTGGGTTATGTTGCTCCTAAAATCATCTCTTATAATCAGAGTGGCTTTGTTAAAAGTAGGCACATTTTTGAAAATATTTGTTTGGCTTCAGAATGTGCCAATCTTTTGGATCTTAAATCTTATGGAGGGAACATTGGTTTGAAATTGGATATTAAGAAGGCTTTTGATACTCTCGAGTGGGATTTTCTGTTGGAGGTCCTGATTGCCTTTGGTTTTTGTAACACTTTTGTTAATTGGATCTCTACTATTCTCCATTCAGCTAGATTATCTGTGAAAATTAATGGCTCCCCTTTTGGTTTCTTCTCTTGCAGCAGAGGTGTGAGGTTAGGGGATCCTCTTTCCCTTCTTCTCTTTTGCCTTGCTAAAGAGGTTCTTAGTAAAGTCATTCATCAGCTTGTTTTGACAAAAAAAGCTTCTCCCTATTTCATTTCCTAGAGGTGGCCTAGCTCCTACCCATTTATTATACGCTGATGATGTTCTTATCTTTTGTAGGGGCTCCATGTTTTGTATAAACAATGTTTTGGATTTCTTGGACAAATATAGATTAAATTCAAGCCAAATTGTTAATAGGGATAAGTCTAAAGTCCTTTTGGGTAAGGCAACTCTCCATAGAAGTCAGCAAATTCTGGCAACAACTGGTATGCAATTTGAGTCTTTCCCTTTTACTTATTTAGGTGTTCCTTTATTTAAAGGTAAGCCTAAAAGGAGATTCCTTCAACCTATAGCTGATAAAATTAGATCTAAAATGGAAGGTTGGCAAGGATATTATCTTTCTATTATCGGTCGAATTCAATTGGTTTAGTCAGTGATTATTCCAATGCTTTTGCATACTATGGCAGTCTACATATGGCCCTCTTCCCTTTTAAAGGAGATGCAACAGTGGATTAGAAATTTTATTTGGGCTAGTTCTACCTCTAAAAGGAAGTTAATATCAATTAATTGGCATTTAGTTTGTTCTCCCAAGTCTGAAGGTGGTTTAGGCCTTAAAAATCTCAAAGCAATTAATTAGGCTGCTATCTTAAAATTGAGATGGTTTGTTATAACTTCTGATTCTCCATGTGCTCTATTTCATCGATGTAGATTCAAAATCTCTTCTATGGTTTCCTCAGCATCTTATAAATCTTCTTTTGTTTAGGGTGGGTTGAAGGATGCTCTTCAGGTACTAAGTTTTCATGGTTAGTGTGTTGTGACTTTAATAATGCTCCCAAGTGCAGGATGTCACAAAGTAATAAATTCTCAGTGAGTCCGAGGTCGAACCACAGGGAAGGGGAATAATTAGTAGAGAAGATTGAGAAAAGATTTTAGAAATTTGGTTTCTTGATTGCAAATAATTAATTTGATTGAAAACAATAAGTTAAAAGCACTAAGGTTCAGAGGTCCACTCACAACAAGTATTAGATATTTGCTAACGACTCAATTTTATAACTCAACTAAGATTCATACAAAGGATGATCCTAATCAGATGATTTAACAATTAATTTTATTCAAAACAATTTTGAAAATATGGATTCATAAGGTTGATTGATTTAATGCATGAGAAAACTAGTAGTTTAATTCACAGGGAATTCTAAGCATTCACCATACCTGAAGTTAATGATAAATAAAAGAATTATACAGAATAAATACTTTGCAAAGTAATCAAAATCAATCAAAACTATAAAACCTTACATTAAATCCATGAAAGAGTCATTAAACAAATACCAAACAATTGTTGTGGCTTCACTCCTAGCCTTAGCAAAAAGTTTAGCTACTCATGATAATTGAAAACTAGAAAACTAAAGAGAGGTAGAAGAAGAAGAACAAGAGAGAGGTTCGAATAGAAGAGAAGAGGAGAAGTAATATATATAAGTGCAGCCGCCTTTTCCTTTCCATGTGCTCTTAGGGTTTCCAAGAGAAAGAGGAGAAAAATTAGGAAACAAATTGGGAATCCCAGTTTTTTCCAACAAGGCTAACTTATAACCCGTTTTTGACCTACTAAACATTGAAATCACGAAATATTCATGAAATACAATATTGTAGGGCTTCAAATCAGCTTTCCAAAGACACCAATTTTGCATTAATTGGACTTCGGAATCAAAAGTTATGGCTAAAATACGGTAACTGCTCCAAACTTCTTTTTTAATCTTCTTTCCAACTTTGGGGTTGCCAATTTCTTTGCTAAAATCTTCTAAAATTAATGCACTTCAACTTTGCAAAGCTTCCATATATTTCCAAATAAATAAAGAATGCTTGACCATAGGGAATTGGCTTCCTACAAAAATAAAACACACATTAATACACCACTTTAAGTATAAGAGCATGTATCAAGAAAGCTCATGTATAATGTGTAAAATGCGGAATTAAATGCCAAATAAATGTGATAATGCCTACTAAAAGTATAACATTAATGCAATTTTAAGCTATTATCATAGTGGATCATAGGGGATGAAAAAACAATTAACTTCTGGCTTGGTAAGTGGTATTATGGGGATGCTTTATCTAACAAGGTAACTTTTACTGGGGATATTGATACTAATCTTTCTCTTAATCTTTATGAGTTTATTGTTGATCAGTGTTGGTCTCTACCGACATGGCTCCATCAGTTCCCAGATATTGTTGTTAGTATTAATGGTATAATTTTACCGGTTGAGGATTGCAGTGATATGTTGGTTTGGCCCTATTCTTCTTCTAGTTTATTATCATTTAAAGATGCTTTTGATTTTTTTCCTCAATAAACATCCTATTGTTCCTTGGGGTAAGCTGATTTGAAAGAATTATATTCCTCCTAAAAGGTCACTCCTATTTCTTCGTCTGATGTATAACAAGTTGCCTACTGAAAACAATCTTCAATCTAGAGGTATGCCATTGGTTTCTTGCTGTAGTCTTTGCACTTCTCCTTGCACTATTGAAACAGTGTGGCACCTTTTCTTTGAATGCAACTTTACTCAACAACTTTGGGTCTGGTTGCATGATATTTTCCATTCCAATTTTTCTCTCCATTTTTCTACGGTGAAAGAGGGTCTGCTTGCGTTTATTGATCATAATTTTAGTCCCCAAATTTCTCAGATTTAGCTTTTTGCTGTAATGAGCATTCTCTGGATTAACTAGAAGTCTAGAAATGATGTGAAATTTAATAATTTTGTTATTCTTGTTCAAAGGGCTATTTGCACTGTAATGGCTTGGATTAGAGAAGGTAGCTTGCTTATTAAAGCTCCAATGGGCAATTTTGTTTTAGATGTTCAGATTTTACATAGTTTGCATTTAAAGGGTATTCCTCAAAGGGCCCTAAAGTCATTCCTGTATTTTGGCAACCCTCTATAGCTGATTAGATTAAGGTTAATACTGATGGCTTATCTAAGGGAAATCCTAGCATTGTTGCTAGTGGTGGAGTTTTTAGAAACTATCGGGGTTTTGTGAAAGATTTTTTTGAGCTTTGTTTGGGTATTCAGACTACATTTTTTATTGAACTCAAGAGTGTGATTCTTGTAGTTTCTTTTGCTTGGGAGAAAGGTTGGCATAGTTTATGGATTGAAAGTGATTCCTCGATTGTTATTTCCTCCTTGCAAAATTATACATTTAAGCCTCCTTCGCCCTTGTTAAATGAATGGCGAAACTGTCTTTCTCTCATTGAGAAGATAAATGTGGTTTTTTCTCATATTTACAAAGAAGGTAACTCTGTTGCAGACAAAATAGCTAATTTGGCTGTCAATTTTACTAATCTTACTTGGTGGCATGCAGATTTTGGTGTTGTTCCTTCTTAGCTTGCTAGAGATATGTTGGGGCTTCCTTTTTTATAGATTTGTTTCTTAAGCTCTTTTTTAAAGTTGGTTTCCTTCTTGTTGGAGAGTCTTCCTATGTGAGCTGGATTGTGGCATTATAAGCCACCAAGACTAGACAGTTTGGTTTTTGTTTCCTTATCTCCTTGTATACTTACTTATTTACTTTAGTTTTCTTTTTTTAAATAAAATTTGGAGCTGAAGGCAAATGATGGTAAGTGCTTTGGGTGCCAACCTAGTTGGGATTCTTTGTTCCTCTTTGATGCTTTTAGCTATCTTTTTGGATTAACAAAAAAAAAAAAAAAAAAAAAAATGGAGGTGTTCATGTGTCACACCTCCGCAATAGTTAACATACGAGATAAAATTGGCCCATGGCTAGTTGATCCCAAGAGAATAGAAAATTGATCCTAAAACTTCATCTTTTTGAAACAGAAGTCTAGAAAACCATTGGTACACCTAGCTTAAGTGTGAAGGAATTTGACCTCCTAACCTATCATATATGGTGCATTATAAGCAAACAAATTAAAGTTGAACCCAATATAATATAATGGTTCCTTCATACTTTATTGATTAACTCTAGAATTCCAAATTTATGCTTTTCCAAACGTGAACTTTTTATATATATCCAAAATTGCCAATATGACTATGGTTCTGTTTATATTTAATAATGGATATGTGTTTATATTTCAAATTTATGTTTTCTCAAATAAGAACTTTATTCAGTTATGCCAATGTATAGTTGTATGACTATTTCCCTAATTTCTCCATGTTACTATAAAAAAAAATATAAAAAAATATAAAAAAATGGGAGAAGGAAGGAAAGGATTTGCTGGCCTGGGTTTGTTCTGTGTGTCGATGAGCATTGGCTAATTGGCTTATTTGAATGATTGTAAAGGTCTGCAATGATTACTTACCAAAAAAAAAAAAAAAAAAAAAAAAGGATCTGCAGTGATTGTATAGTTCTGTTTATATTATTAGAAATTCTCTCTATTTTATCAGATCAAAACATAATAGAATTAAAAGAATTTATTTAGAAGGGGATGCTAGTATTGTCATTATTCATTAATAGTATTAGTAAGTCATAAAGTTTCCCTTGGAAGATTTATAGTATTTTAAATGATTGTATGAAGATTATTTTCGAGTGTAATATGAAAATCAGAATAAATCATGTTTATAGAGAAGGAAATCAAGTTGCTGATTTCTTAGCTAATTTAGGTCACATAATTAAAGGTAATTAGGTTTGGGATTCTAATTTCCCGAGAGAAATTTTAGGTATTCTTTGGGAAGATTTTATCGGTATATATAGTCCACATTGGTGTTGACATGTTCTCTTCTAAAAATAAAAAAATAAAAAATAATAGATATAATAACAATAATAAGACTATTGTGCACCCAACCAGCATTTGGTTGTCACATGCAAGGGCACCCATCCCCACATGAAACATGGAGCAGTATCACATCCATTTGATTGCTGAGATTGTGGAAATCTTGAATTGTCCAAGTCCTAGTTGTATGATTGCAAATGTAAACCAACAAATCACAAGACTTGGGGAACAATACTCTTGCTAAAGTTTTTTGGTTATTGCAGTAGCCATTTGCACTTGAAGCATTTGGAAAGCAACCAAAAAGCTTGGATTATGGTTCATTCATTATTTTTGACCTATTATGGGAAAATAAACGTTCGCTATCACACTCAGGTACATAAATAATACATGGTACTCAGGTACATAAATAATACATGGTTCTGTCAAGTTGAGGTACGTTTATGCCAATGGCATGGTAGTTTAATGGTATTTGTCTTACTTGTTAAGTTATAAGTAATCTCAGATTCAAACTTATAGATAAGCATTAATACCATTTGTTGATATTAAGGGTGGTTAAGAGTAAGGGTAGGTTTTATCTATTGTAAAAAAATAAAAATAAAAATAATAATAAATAAATAAATTGAGGTACGTCCATGACTCACACACGATTTTATTATGTTCTAATGTAGAAAAGAGAAAAGTACAGAATATAAATCTTCTGGTGGCTAACCAACTACATATAACCGCAAAATAATTAAAGCTAGTAGACATAGATACATAAGAGAAATAGCAAAAACACTCCAGGACATTACATGGAATTAAGTTGTATGCCCTCAGGAATCTCTCCCCTTTGAACCCCTAGGCTAATCTGCTAACCCATACCATCATACACCACATAATATAAAAAGGGTCTGTTTGAGAACTTCACAAATTGGATTAGCTTGGGTTTAGTATTTGCGTGTTTGGTTTGGTTTTTATTTACTGATAAATCAGAAAAACCAATTAAATCAAATTTTATCCTTAAAAAGAGCATTTGGTTAAGGAAAGAAATGATTTTACCAAAACCATTTAAGAGGGAAAAATTGATTAAAGCAAAATCGAGTGGGAGCTTATTTTTATTTTAAGCAGGGCGTCCTTGAAAACGATTTCGCCTAAAATTCATTAAAGCAAATGCCATGTCTAATGCTTACAATAGAGGCGGAGTACAAAATTATAGGCAATAATGTTTAAAATTAATGTAGAACAAAATTCATTTTGTTTTAAATTTTTATTTTAGTTTGGATGATATTTGATATTCTCTTAATTCAATCTTCATTTCATATAGTTATTATGAGTAAGCTTGATTAGTAACTAAACAAATTAATATGAATCACATAATAGTTAAAAAAGTAATAGAATTTGGATAGGTTCTTGGAGTAGTTGATGAAAAGGAAAAATAATTTTTTTTCATAATTTTGTAACCAAACATGTTTATATACATATAAATGATTTTATAAAAATAAATGTTTTTTTTTTTTTTTTTTGTTGATAAGCTAACCAAACAGAACCACTTATCAAATTGTTTAAATTTTAAATGATTCTTAAATAATTATTTTCCCAAAAATCAAAAACAGTTTGGATAATCTAAACCAAACACCACCTATATAACTGTTATTTGGTTTTTAAATAAATTAATTCACAGTTGGTTTGAAAAAATTCTATATTTATGCCTTGTTTTTGGAAGAAAACTAAATTGAATAGTAGAAAAAATAGACTTATCAAATAATGTGAAATCAAAACTGATCAAACTTATCTTTAATTGACCAAATTTTTAGATTTACCAAACAACTTCCGAAGTCATCCTCCTAATTTGAAACATTTTTTGAGTGAATGAATGATTTAGACCGTGCGAATAAATAAATAAATAAATAAATAGAGTATCACCATTTGTGTATCATGTCCAGAAAAAGGAGAAACGGGGAAAGAAGGGAGGAAAAATAAAAAGGTAGGTTATACTTCTTTTATTTTAGAGATAGTCTTTGCACAAATATAGTGATTAGGAAATAACTGATAAGAAAGGTAACAAATGGAACACGATTGTCCCTGGCAAAAGAAAAAGGGGGGCACAATGGGGTCCACCTGTCCATCACAGAAGGATGAGGGGAGAGGGTTACGACTTACGGGCAAGAATGCAACGCCGATTTCTTCTCCGTTTTATTCTCCATTTGTCACGTCCCCACCCACGATCTACAATACCTCCACCCTCCAAAATTGCCCTTCCACGTTTGAAAAACCACAGGAATGCCCATTTTAATTACTAAATTAAATTCATTTTAATTACTGAATTTCCTCTTATCCAAAAGTTGGAAAAAATTCAAATGATAATAGGAAAATATTAGACGGTGTAATACTAAAAAATAATTAAAAATAAAGATAAGTTCTATTAATTATTCAAAAAAAAAAAAAATTGTTAATCCCACCAAAGGACACGCAAAGCTGCCCAATCCATGGCCTATCAGCACACCCTTACAAGGCTACAACTAATCTTTTCCTCTTTTCCTCTTTTCCTCTTCTTCTTTTTCCTTTTTTTATTTTTTATTTTTTTTGGAACCATGCAACCTAAGGTATTTTACTTATATCTATATATATATATATATATATATATATATATATATATATATATATATATATAGATAAATGTTCACTTATGATCTTCACATGCATAGCGCATGCCCTAAGCCTTGTAATAAGTAGAATAATAGTAGAAGTATGAGAATAAATTCGAAAGAGGCAACTAATAGAGATGGTTTATAAATTAAGGGAATTTTGGTCATAGCCCCTATGTATAAAAGTCATTTTACAATAAGCCCTAAATAATAATCAGTTTTGTAAAAACCACTTTTAACCCCGTACGGACTAAAAATCTCTTGATTTTAAACTTGCTTGTTATTTACCACCGTTCCACTTTACTATTGCTACCCGAAAATTAGGGATTTGAACCCCATTTTACTCGAAAATTAGGGATTTGACTCCATTTTTTTCCGGCGACTTCATGGAAAGAAAATCCCAGCCTATTTATACCTTCTAAATGACACAAAAACAGCACAGCATCATCATACTCTTGGTAGAACAAAAAATGTTGACAAATACGTACCAAAGTATACATACTTTTTGAAAATTCCAACAATTGGTGATAGTATCATTATACTTTTTGAAAAAAAATTTTGAATTCCAAAATATACATACTACTCAAAAATGTTAGTTGTAGAGTAACAACATACTGTTTCATATTTAAAAAAATAAAATAAAATAAAATAAAAATAAAAATAAAAAAACACAACTACATTCGCACTATTATGAATATAGTGGGTAACAGTCAGTATCATCATACTATTGGAATATATAAGAAAAAAGGTCAATAAGCTTTTCCAAGCCCATATTTCTCAATAGTATCATCATACTATTCAAAAATTTTAGTTGTAGAGTAACAACATACTGTTTTATATAATTACACATACTTCCACAGAAAAACAGTATGCTAAACAACACAACCCAGTATATGTGAGCAAACACAAACTGAAAATGTGCAGTAAAACATAAAAACACTTGATCTACTCCTCTTTTGAATAAAAAATCATCCGAAAAGAAACTAAAATGAACTACATGAACACAAAATCTGGTGATATCTATCCAAAACATGCTAGAACACCAAAAAAGGGAGTTCATAAACATAAATGATTCAACACAGCTTATGTTGATAACCCAGAAATTTGAGAACAAAGCAACGAACACTATAAGAACCTTGATCTAATTCTCAAACACCCTTCAATCCCTTGTTGTTATTGCTGAACTCAAAAAATACAAACAATGGCTGATTTTCGTTCAAAATTTAAAAAAAAAAAAAGCAATAAAAATGGTTGCCAGTGCTTGGAGAAGACGATATGAGTGAATACATTCAAATTCAAATTCGAATGCAACACACAAATGCTAAGTTGAAGAGAGAGAAAGACAATATCCCTAAGAATCCTCTCCCATGAATGGAAACCTTCCCTAAACCGTTACCCATCTTCGCATGGAATTCGTTCATTCTAAAAAACGGGTATAACAAAATATTGAAAGGTTAAAAAAAGGGTAAAATAGGGATGGAAAAACAGCTACTTCCCTTCTCACAAAAGAAACTGTTAGAAAAGGGGTTATAGAAATAAAAAAAACCAACGTGGGGTTTTAGTTAAAAGCATATCCCTAGTAGAGGTAATTGCTAATTTTCTCATAAATGGAATATATAGATATCATACTTCCATAAAAAATAAAAATAAAAATGAGGTAAAATTACACTTTGCCCTCCTCATCTTTTGCCCGGAATCACTTTTCAGTCCTCATCTACAAAATCCTACAAATACCCCCCCAACTATTGGAAGACTACAATTTTTATTAAACCGTTAAGCAGCCGTGAGAAATGTAACGGAAATAGTCATGTGCGTTGCACATGACTGAAGCTCAGCACATTTTATATCCAAAATGCCTTTATAAGGGCTCGCGTGCTCTTCCTCACCCTCACTCTCAATTTCTATCTCCACCCATAGAAGTCAGACCTCTTTCTTCCTTCACACTCACACCTTCCCACTTCTCTTTCTACTTAGCATAGTCCTTCTCTCCACTTCTCTTCCTTCACACTCACACCCACCCACTTCTCTCTCTCCTCTGCAAAATCTTTCTCTCCTCTACAAAGTGTTGAACAACAACCATAACAGCTGAAGATCGGCATCGGCAAGGAAGAACAAAGGCTTCCATTCAAACCCACACCATCAGGTTTGTCTTCCTTTTACATATTTGTTATACTATATGCAATTATTCATATGGTGAATCGAAAATTTAGGTTAATTGAACCCAAAATCTAGGTTAATCAAACAAAAAACCCAAAGTCTGTTATTTATACTAAATTTTTGGGAAAATGTTTAAATATAAATGGTTTGAATGTATGCATTTTTCGGGAATGAATGTATTCATTTTTTTGGGTTTTAATGCAGGCATTTTTCACTCGTTTGTGCTTAATGATTTAAGGCATTTTCAATTTCTTTTCCTTCTAATCTCCATATATATACGATATGAATGTATGAATTTTTTAGGTTTGAATGTGGGCATTTTTTTTTGGGTTTGAATGCATGCATTTTTCATTCATTCGTGCTTAATGGTTTAGGGTATTTTCAAATTTTTTTCCTTCTAATTTTATTGTAAATTTTTCATTAATTTATCTACTCTAAGAATGGCATCAAGTTCAAGTGGAAGTCAATCCACACATAGGGAAGCATCAAATTCTAACGATAATTTCTATCCAAATTGTCATTGTGGTGTAAGGGCTCCAAAAATAACATCCGAAACTAATTTAAATCCCAGAAGACGCTTTTATGGGTAAGCGAATTATAAGGTAATGTATATTTAGAGATTGGCATCAATTGTTTTTGTTGTCTATACTTTGTATGTGGTTACTGTGTTCTTGAGCATTTCAAGATGGTTCATGTGGATTTCATAAGTGGGCTAACCCTCTAATATGTGATCGTGGAAAGGAATTTGGTAGAATATTGTTGGAAAGAAATCGTGACTGTCACACCCCATTTTTGTCACCCTAGTTAGAGGTCATCATTTCATGCAGGTTTTTATTTTATTTTTGAGTCTAGGCATTTGCATTAGGTTTTTAAGGCATTAAAGATCATGCAAATGAATTTTGGTTTGATTTGGAGGAGGTTTCAATAGTCAATTAGAGATTTTGTGGCTTTAAGGGCATTATTGTCTTTTAAGTCGTATCTTTTCCATTTGACCTTGAAATGATCTCCAAGTTGTCAATTAGAGTTCATATGGATATATAAAGTCTATATATAGGGTCAATTTGATGAATTAATGGTTTAAAATCAATTCGACTCATAATGGTTCAAGTTGTTTAAAAGACCCTTTCTTGGTTCGCTCAAATCGACTCATGTGACCCACTCAATTTTCTCTCATTTAACTTCAATTGGGTTTTATTTACATCCTAAATATGTTTAAAAAGGTTAAATTTTGATTTGCAAAGCATTTGACTTAACCTTGTGTGCAAAACCTAGCTTTGCAAAGGTGGTGCACCATGGTTAGTTGCTTTTGTAAAACCTAACCATGCACCCATGGTTAAGGATTTTTGTCCTAAAATGTCTAAAAATGTGTTCCCCTTCAAACCACGGTCATTTTGGCTTTTATTTTGTCAAAATTGGACTTAATTTGACCCTTGTAAGACTTTCAGAAGGTGAAGGAGTCTAATCGAGGTAAGTTGACGGGAGCCCCTCGGGTGACCGTCTGGGGCTGGATGGTCACCTGAGGGAATCCGTCATTGCTTAGGATTCTTCCGCCCTTAGAAGTTTTTTCCTTCTAAAAGTGAGTAACTTTGAGTTGTTTGAGCACCAAAAGAGCCACTAATAGCCCCAGGATCATTATTTAATGAATTAATCTTAGCCATTGGTTTATTAGGTCAATCTTCTATATAAAGAACATGATATTCAGCACATAGGGGGGCCACAAGTGCACTTTACACTTAGAGAGAGGGAGCTACGAGATTGGGAGTTGAAGAACACTAAAGGGAGGCTCTCTAACCCTAAGCAAGTAAGAGAAGAGTTGTTTCAAAGGCAAGGGAAGTTCTACAAGAGGCAAACACACTTTCAATTGCTGAAATTGGGCTTTCCTCCTCCTCCTTCTTCTTCTTTCTTCATGATAGTTCTAATGCATGTAGTAGCTCTACCTATTAGTTGAATTGAATACTTTTGTGATGTTATATGAATGATTTTAGGATGGTTCATGGTTTAATACGCTTGAAAAGCTTTAGTTTACTAAGGTTTTGAAAGCGTTATCCCTTTTATCCTTTCAAGTCATGCATGTTTCATATAGCCTATTTGCTGTGATTATTTGGTTTTTTTTCTTCATCATGGTTGGTTTATATATGTGATTTGGAGTTGAAACATGTTGGGTTTTTCATTTATATAGTTTATTTTCTAGGGTTTTGGAGAACTTATCATTTTTAAGGATAATTATCCTTTTTAGAGAGTAGGGTTTTGCATGAGGGTATTTAGGAATGTGTTTAAGCATGAAATCTTTTCTACTATGTTCTTAAGTATATATTTTATGTAAGATATGTTGATAGATCCTTTAGATGAGGTGATTTCCACGTAAAATTATCTTAGGGTAATTTTGCTTAAGAAAGCTCGTCGTAAGAATGGCATTTTTTCATCTTTTGCATAAAATATCATATTTTTGTTTTGAGTTAGCTTTGTTTACATGCTTAATGATATTCTCATGATTATTATAGAGTCTTTTGCATATTTTTCTTAGTTTTGTGCACGTAGACTAGGTCATTGCATGTAGGAGCATACTAGGGTTTTTTGTTTCCTTTTAATTATTACTTTTGCATGATCATTAGGATAATTTTAGGACTTTTAGTATTCTGTCCAGATTTTATTAATGCCTTATAGTGATGATTTGAGCATATTGGTAAGTGATTTGAGCATGGTAATTACCCTGTAGCAATAGTAGGGTAATTATTTGCTAATTTGGCAATAATTTAAAGGTGATTTGCATAAGGTAAGTTTAGGTATTGTATACTTCTTTCCCTCATTCCCTTCTCCCTCTTGGGTTATTTCCTTGATAAAGGGTCATGATAATCTCTTGGTTTCTTAAATTCTATTTTTCCATTCAAATTCAAATTCTTCTTTATTCCTGTTTTGGAAGCTTTTTTGGAATCTTTTATCCTCATAAATGGAAATCAAGGGTTTATTATAATTCTTTTAAAAGGAAATAACCTATTCTATTCGAACTACGTGGACTTTGATCTATGTATTTCTATGCATGGTACGTAAGCACTCAATTGATGTTCAAGTCCGCCCTAGGATACTAAGTATCCTAGGTTTTGTTTTCCTTTTTCTTTTTGTAAGCGCCACGCCCTAAATACCACATAGCTCGAGATCGAATACGCATTAGCCTTAAAGGACTAACACAGAGAGGAGTCGCCACCCAATATTTGGAACGAGTGAACCCTAGCAGGGTCTAGCTCATCATAACCAGAGATTCGGGTTCGGAGCTAGGGTACGCCGTTGGGAAGGTGTTAGGCACCCAGCTGCACCTAGTCGGAACCGGTCCCCACACATGATTGATAGCTTTAATTAATCTAAATGTCTAACTAGAATTAACCCTACTCATTCAACCACAATAGCACGCAAATCATGATGATATGATAGAGATAAAGGTACAAAATAAACATAAAGAAACGAAAATACAAATTAACCAAAAATCAGAATAAATACAGTTGTCACACCCCATTTTTGCACCACCTTACTAAGGCTCATCATTTCATGCATGTTTTTGTTTTCTTTTTGAGTCTAGTCACTTGCATTAGGTTTCTAGAGTCACAACGACAATGGATATGAATTTTGGTTCAATTCGGAGTTGATCTTGAGGGATAATAAGAGCTTTTGTGACTTGAGGGGCATAATCGTCTTTTAAGTCCCAAACTTTTCATTTGACCTTGAAATGATCTCCAAATTGTCAATTAGAGTTCATATGGATGCATAAGAGGTATTTCTAGGTTCAATTTGATGAATCAATGGCTCGGGATTAAAATGACTCGATACAATTCAAGATTGGTTAATTGACCCTTCTTTGGGTTAGCTTTAATTGACTCACAATTACCAACCAAATCTTTTCAAATTGACTTTAATTAGTCATCATTTTACCCCCAAAAGTGTTTTATGAATTTCAATTTTGATATGGAAAGCATTTGGTTTGACCCTATGTGCATGCCTATGCTTAGCAAAGGTAGAGTATAACGGTTAACCGCCTTATTCAAACCTAACCATGCCCCCATGGTTAGTGGTTTTCACCCCAAAATGTTCAAAAACATATTCCTTATCAAAACACGGTCGTTTTGGCTTTTGTTTCATCAAAATCAGAGTTCATTTGGCCTTTGAAACACTTCTAGAAGGGTTGGGAGTCAAAATAGGCTAAAAATCAGAAGTGGGCTCGGGTGACCACCCAACCCCAGGCGGCTAGCCGCCTGGGCCTAGGCCCTGGAGGTCACCTGAGGCCACTTTCCTATTTCCCCCATGATTCCTTGCTGAAGCGGACTCTTGCCTATTTTGACGTATTTGGGCTCTTTTGGACGGGTTTCCTTCTAATTTTTGGTAACTCCTGAGTTACTTAAGCCCCAAGGGGGTCTCTAATAGCCCTTGGATTAATTCTTAGGGTTTTAATCCCAGCTATTGATTAATCCTAATTGAACTCTATAAATACCCCCCTATGCTTCAGCACAAGAGGGGCCACTTTGTGCCTAAAAACCTAAGTGTTTGAGAGAGAATAAGAGAGAGAGACTTGAAGGAGAGCTGGAGTTCTTGCTGTAGCCTTGGAGAATATTGATTCAAGTCATCCACAAGAGCAAGAGGGAGTTTATACAGCAGCAAGGAAGGCCCTTCCTAAGGTATTCCTCTTTTCTGTTCAAGCTTAAACAAAGGTATCATGTAGGATAGCTCTATTGCATGTAATGCTTATGATTTCTACCATGGATTGAGGTTTCTATTAGTTAATACATGTGATAATGATGATGTTCATGATGAGTTTTGCATGCTTTAGAGTTAGTTCATAGGTTTCAATGCATAGTGGTGATTTTTGTGCTTCTGTTGTCCTTGTTCTAGGATAGTGTCATTGCATGTTAGAGTTAGGTTTTTTGTCATGTTCTATTGTTTTAGTTAGTTAATATGCATGATTTAGGTTCTGTTTATTTTTATTTTAGCATGTTTAGAGTTGGTTTGTATGTTTTTAAGCATATTTGTGAGTTTAGGGTTGTTAGTGTCCTTGTTTTAGGTTAGTTTCATACAGCATGATAAAGTAGGTCTTTTTATTGGTTTTTCTTCATGTTTGCTGTATATGTTTTTCATATAAAGTAAATATGATATTTTTGCATGCATGTTAGTTCATTCTAGGGTTTTTATGCATGATATGGTTCTAGGATTGTGTTAGGGCTTATGAAAGTTTGCTGTTGGCATGTTTAGTGGATGATTTTAGGCCATAATACTATTCTGTCCAGATTTGCATGTTAGTGTTTTTTCATGGTTTTGAGCACTTGTAAGGGTGCAAATAGGTGTGGTAATTGTCCTATGGCAAATAGGGCTGCCAATGCTTGAAATGGCTAATGCTTGGAGTTATTGTGCTCAGGTAAGTGGGTGTGAAGGTGCCCCAATTCACCTCTCTTCCTAACTTTCTCTCTTCTCCCTCTCTAGGGTTAGTTTTAATACAAGTCTATGATTTAAATCAAGGGTTTTCTTAACCAACAAAATTCTGTTTTTATCAAAGTTTCCATTTTATGGAATTTTCCTAATTTCAAACTTGGTTTATCTATCATATTCAACTCTTTTTCAAATAAGGAAACCTAGGGTTTTAACCATAGGTTTGTATTAAGTCTTAACCCTATTTCTTATCGAACTACGTGGACTTTGATCCATGTATTTCGTTGCATGGTACATAGGCACTCTTCGTGAGGCTCAAGTCCGTTCTAGGATCCATGCATCCTAGGTTTTTTTCTTTTCTCTTTTCCTTTCTTTATTTTCTGTTTTTATTTGTTTGTTATGCATGGATGGATGAATGAAATATATGATATGCATGCAATTCTTGTTATGATATACTTGCTGATTTTTGTATGGAAAGATCTTAATTTAGCCCAAATAAACCGAGAGACCGAAAGGGTGACATGGGTGCCTATAGGCTTTGCCTAGAACCTTCCCATGTCATAACTTAGCCTTCGAATCCCCGATTTCTTTGGTTTCCAAAAGACTGTTTTTTTTTGCCTTTCCTTTTTAAACATGGAGTCATTCAAATTGTTTTCCTAAAACAAACTATTTTTAGGGTTTTCCTTGTTTCCTTTAAAAAATAAGGTGGCGACTCCTTTTTCTTTTTCAAACCTATCTATTTTCTTTCCAAAACCCTTGTGGGCCCGATTTCTGGGGTTCACAGTTTGGCAACTCCACTGGGGATTTGTGGGCTAGACTCTATAAAGTTTAATTGGGCTAGGTTAATTTCTTATGTTTAATTAAAATCAATCACATTGCATCCGCTTGATTGTGCGCTTCCATTTATTGCATTGTGTGTGCAAACTCTTGCATGCTAGGATCGATGTCCCTCGATGTATCCTTGCCAACGATGGGCCTAGTTTCAACCTTGGTTTTCCTGATTCCAAGTGTTGGGGCGAAAGCTATCAACCTCTCTTGCCAAGTACCCTTGGGTATATTAAATGAGTTAATCACATACTACTGGACCCACGCGGCGTTCCTGATGCCACAGGTGGTTAGGTATAAGGATTGCTCAAGCAAGTGAAGGACCCTAGCCTACCCTATTTTAGTTCATGTAGTGGGCCTTGTAGGACACTATGGTCTCACCTTTATGCAACCACAATTGCTTGTAATGATGCTATGCCGTATTTGTGGTGTGAGGCTTTATATCTTATGCCCTTAACATAGACCTTTAAACCCTAACCTTCGTTGAGGCCATGGGTTAGGAGGAATAAATTAAGGAAGTAGGATATAAAGCTATGTTTGTGATGTGCTAGTCCTAGGGGAATAATTAAACCTAATTGAAGGACTCTATGCCCTATTCTTTAAAACATACCCTTAATCCATGACCCTTGTAAAGGTAATTGGATAAAAGGAATGAATTAATTGAATATGGTGTAGGGACCGAGTTCATTAAGAAAAATATGAAGGTTTAGGACAAGTCCTTAGGCTAAAGGTTAAAACTTTTTTATCCATAGACGTGCTGGCTTGGATCCGCAATCCGCAAGGGCGTCTAGTGAGTATTGAATCTACCTATCAGACAAACATGGCTGATGAAAGAACTAGTGAGGGGCACTTTGACCTTGAGGCTTGCCTGAAAGCCATTATGGCCAAGCTTGACCATACCGCCGAGACATCTAATACCGCATTGAAAATAGCTCAAGAGAACCAATAGAAGATGGCGGATCTTGAACAAAATGGCTCTAAGGCCTATTCCTCGGGTATACCTCATGGAGCTGGCACCAAAGAGGGACCTCAATCCAATGAGAACACCATGACAAAGGGGGAAAGTAGCTCGAAACCTGTGGTCACCAACCTAGAAGGGGAAACCAAAGGGAAAGGTTCTAGCAGTGATTCCGTGTTAGCTAGCAAGGTAGAAGCATTGGAGAGAACTATAAGGGATTCGTAGGGTTGATGACATGGTCGATGTGCAGACTTTATCTTTGTTTCCTCAAGCCCGTATTCCACTACAATTTAAGATGCCGGAGTTAGAATAGTTCGATGGGACAGGTTACCCTAAGACTCATTTAAAGATGTATGTGCGAGCCATGCACCCTCGAGGGGCCACCGATGAGCTTTTAGCTCAAATGTTCCATGAAACCTTGGCTACTTCCGCTTTGAAATGGTTCTTGTCTTTGGATGAGAATAGAACCCGGACTTGGGAAGACATATGCAATGAGTTCTCGAAGCACTACAAGTACAACACAGAGGTGGACGTTACTCGGAGAAACCTGGAAACTACCAAGCAAAGGGCTCATGAAACCTTCTCCGCTTACATTACAAGGTGGAGACAAAAGGCATCGAGAATGACGGATAGGCTAAATGAGGAGGACCAAATTCAGTTGGTGGTTAAGAACTTACTGCTCGTGTATCACAAGCACTTATTTGCCCACTATTTCCCAAATTTCAAAACTCTCATTGGGGCTGGCACGCAGGTTGAAGATGCTATCAATGATGGAACAATCAAAACTGAGGAAGTGAGGAGTCGCAAGACAAGCTTTACTGGGAAGAATAATGCCGAGGTCAACACCATAACTCAACCCATCCAACCCTTCTCTCTCAATGATGTCAACCCACCTTGCCAATTCACCGACCTATTCATGCCACTTGAAAGAATCCTTGAAAAGCTTATAAGCCGTGACCTATTGAAGCCACTCGACCCAAGACCCCCACCAAATCCCCTACCCAAGAATTACAACGAGAATGAGTACTTCAAGTACCACCAATCCAAAGGCCATGCCACCAACCGTTGTATTCGCCTTCGCCACCAAGTCCAAGACCTCATTGACAAACAAGTCATCTCACCACCAACCCGTCCAAATGTCACCCGTAATCCTCTCCCATCTCACAACAACACACCCCTACCTAACACCATAAATGCCATTGGGGCTGAATCATCTCGCCCTCGCCGACCCATAAGACAATACACTCCACTCCCCATGACCTTAACCTGTCTTTTCACCATTTGCCGCAATAACAGCCTTATCATGCCACTTCCACCAAAGCCAAGGCCATCAACCCCTCACCAATATTGCCAATACTATCGTGCACCCGGCCATGACACCGAGGCTTATTCTATACTAAAGAAGATCATTCAAGATCTCATTGACCAAAAAGTTTTGTTGTTGCCAAAGAAATCTATCCAACAAGAGCTCAAAGAAAGATATGAAGCAGGGGATCCTCAAGTTGGCCTATTGGGTGAGTCGTCGGGGAAATTTGATTACTATGTGCTGTACTCAAGCCTAAGTCCAATGTCAGATGAGCCGATAGTCCCTACAGGTTGGGATGACTTGCCGACAGAAATGGAGAGCATTAACATGATAGAATGGGATGACTTAATGAATGACTCTGAGGAAGTCCATGACATATGGGCTAGTGATGATGAGTTAGACCATATTACCAGAGGGGGTCGCCATTTCAAGCCTCCCCACCTAGAATCTGAGAATCCGTTGGAAGATTTGGAAGGGCAGAGGCGTCCTAGCTTGCAAGAAGAAGAGGATGAAGTGCTTAGGCAACTGAAGAAGACCAATGCCAACATCACTATTTGGGGTTTACTCATGGCCTCGCACAAGCACAGATAGACCGTGTTGAAACTGTTGAATCAGGTACAAGTGTCCATTGATACATCTCCCGAGGGGCTGGTACATTTGGTGAATCTAACTCCCAAGAACTCAACCATCGTGTTCACCGATGTGGACCTACCCAAAAGCGGGCCAAGCCATTCTCAAGCTCTCTATGTGACCGTTGACACTATAGGGAAGAGGGTCCCTACCGTCCTTATCGACAATGGGTCTGCACTGAATGTATGTCCTCTCCGAACTGCCACTGTTTTGGGTTTGGGACCCACGGATTTCACGCCATCTGGGCAGATCGTAAGAGCTTATGACAACACCCGCCGAGAAGTAATAGGGGTAGTTACTTTGCCTCTTATCATGGGACCCACTGAATTTAGGGTGGAATTCCAAGTGTTGGATGTGCCATCATGTTTCAACTTGCTGTTGGGCCGACCTTAGATCCATCCTGCTGGGGCTGTGCCATCTTCACTCCATCAAAAGGTGAAGTTTTCTTACGAAGGGGCCATAGTAATACTTCAAGGGGACTATAAACTGAAACTCGCAGGTGTGCCTATATGTGAGATACAACCAGAATCAGCAGCAGTACCACTATCTGGGTTTGATTATGTCCAATGCATTGAGAAAGAGCTCGAAAAGGGTGAATTAATACCCTTGGACTTTTGCCCCCACGGCAATTTGCACGTCGGTGAAATAATGAGAAAAATGAGTTTCTTTCCAGGCATGGGGCTAGGGCGTCGCCAACAAGGGATCCCTAAGTCTATTCAGAGCCGTGTCACCTCATACACCTTCGGGCTAGGATATGAGCCCTCCAGAAATGATCATGTGGAAATGCTGAAGAGGAATAAAGAGAAAATAAGAGCCAAAGCCGAGGGAAGGGTGCCAGACCTGAGGATCTCGCCATACTGACCTACTTTGAATGCTTACTTTGTCAAAGAGGGGGATGATTTTATATTGTGGGTTTCCAAAACCCACTTTTGACCGAGCCACCAAGACTAGAATTCCGGGATTTGAAATTTTCTTCACTGAATGGTATCCAATCACAGCTGAAATGGTGGATGATAAAGTCATCAATGATGAGTTTTGGGAAAAGAAAAAGGAGGACTGGGCAGAGAACCTTGATGCAGGGGCTATGACTGAAATATTCCAAGATATGATCCTCACTGTGGAAGACTCGACCGTTGAAGAACTCTAGGGTTCGTCTATTAGCCATGCTACCATGCCACTCCTGAATTGGTACCTTGAATGTGGTGTCATTGTGGAGCTCCATGAAGAAGAAGACCTTGGCCTACTTGATAGCAGCTTGTAGGTGTCTTAGTTTAGTAATATTTCCCTAATTCAATAAGATGTATCTACTTAACTCACCTTGTGGAGTCATAGTATTGATACAGATTTGTTTGTTCTTCTTCTTTTGTGTGTTAGTCCTACTATTCTTAGTCAACAAAGTGTGCTTTCTTTCTCTATATATGCAGTGTCTCTTTTCTCTCCTCTATGGATATTTATGGCATGGATATAGATCCTAGGAACGATGTCCCCTCGGAGCTCGTTGAGCAAAGGAAAAGGGGCGTCACCGAACCTAATATGGATGAATTGGAATCAATTAACTTAGGGACGAATGAATTGCCAAGAATAGTTAAAATTGGGAAAACCCTCTCCCCCATTGAAAAAGAAAAGATGATCTCCCTTTTGAAAGCCAACATTATGGCTTTTGCATGGTCTTATGAAGACATGCCTGGCATTGACCCCGATATTGTGCAACACTATATCCCCACTAATTCCCTAAAGAAGCTGGTAAAGCAGAAACTCAGAAGATTAAAACCAGAATGGGCTCTAAAAGTAAAAGAAGAGGTAACTAAACAACTAGACGCGGGTTTCCTCCAAGTTGTGGAGTACCCCGAGTGGTTGTCGAATATAGTGCCTGTGCCTAAAAAAGATGGGAAAGTGAGGATGTGTGTCGATTTCCGAGATCTCAACGCCCCGAGCCCTAAGGATGACTTTCCTTTACCCCATATCGATGTGTTGGTGGACAGCACAGTGGGACATGCACTCCTCTCCTTCATGGACAGATTCTCCGGGTATAACCAGGTAAAGATGGTGCCTCAAGACATAGAGAAAACAGCCTTTATCACGCAATGGGGAACGTACTGTTACAAGGTAATACCTTTTGGCTTAAGAAACTCTGGGGCTACTTACCAAAGAGTAGCAACGACCTTATTGCATGATATGATCCATAAGAAAGTCGAGGTTTATGTCGATGATATGATCGTGAAGTCCGTGGATAGAGAAGGGCATTTCAAGGCACTAGAGAAATTCCTAGAGCGAGCAAAGAAGTACAATCTCTGTCTAAACCCACAGAAGTGTGCTTTTGGTGTCACCGCAGGCAAGCTATTGGGATTCATGATCACTCAGAGGGGAATCGAAGTGGACCCAGGGAAGATAAAAGCTATTGTGGAGATGGAGCCGCCTAGCACTGAGAAGCAGATCCGGGGTTTTCTGGGAAGAGTTCAATACATAAGTCGATTCATTGCTAACTTGACCATGGTTTGCGAACCAATCTTCAAATTGCTTAAGAAAGGTGTGCCAAAAGTGTGGAACGAAGAATGCCAAGAGGCCTTTGAGACCATTAAGAGATACTTAAGCAATCCTCTAATCTTAGTTCCCCCTCGGCAAGGTGCACCGCTTTTGTTATACTTAACGGTCACCGAAACTGCGACGGGAGCTATGTTAGCTCAATATCTCGAAGGGTCTACAAGGGAGAATGCCATCTACTACCTAAGCAAGAAAATGATGGACTATGAAGTGAAGTACAATGCCATTGAAAAGGCTTGTGTGGTACTAGTATGGGCAACGCAAAAGCTCCGGCACTATATGATGTCCTTCGAAGTATTCTTGATAAGTCGCATGGATCCTCTGAAGTACCTGATAGAAAGGCCAGTATTGTCATACAGAACTGCTCAATGGTCAATTCTCCTCAACGAATTTGACATCAAGTACGTGAATCAGAAGTCTATCAAGGGGAGCGTCATCGCAGACTACCTAGCTAGCTGTCTTGTGTCATTATCCGCTCCGTTCAACGATCAGTTCCTAGACGAGGACGTGCTAGAGATTGGTAGAAAGACTTGGAGAGTTTATTTCGATGGGGCAGCCAATAAGAAAGGTTATGGGATAGGAGTCCTGCTGGTCTCACCTGAAGAGGCATTTACACCGTTGGCGGTTAAGTTAGGGTTTGAAGCTACCAATAACATTGCTGAGTATGAGGCCTGTATCCTAGCATTGGAAGTGGCACTTGAATTGGGGATCAAAGAATTGGAAGTGTTCGGGGACTCGGCGCTAATCATTTGTCAAATAAAAAGGGAATGGAAAACTCAAGATGAGAAGCTGTTGCCATACTACGCCTATCTGGAAGCTCTAACCAAGGAGTTCTCAGAGATAGAGTTCAACTACCTTTCAAGAAACAAGAACCAGTTCGCCGATGCCTTGGCGACCCTAGCGTCCATGGTGGAGATACCTGAAGGGGGAAATGTGAAGCCGTTGGTGATAGAATGTCGAGACAAGCCTGTGTACTGTTGTGCAATCCGAGGAGGAGAAGTAAATGATGGCCACCCGTGGTTCCATGACATAAAGAAGTTCATTAAAGAAAGGGAGTACCCAGAAGGAGCATCTCGTATCGACAGAAAAACCTTAAGACGGTTGGCAAGTCACTATGTACTTTGTGGAGGAAAGCTATATCGGAGATCATATGATGGGATCCACATGTTGTGTGTCACCGAAGAGGAAGCCGAGCATCTGATCAAAGAAATCCATGAAGGGACAGGGGCTCCGCATATGAATGGCTATATGTTGGCTAAGAAAATCATGAGGTTAGGCTATTATTGGTCTACCATGGAAAGGGATTGCCACGCACATGTCAAGAAGTGTCATAAATGCCAACTGTTCGCTAGTGGACAACATTTGCCTTCTATGCCTTTAACAAATATGTCATCACCATGGCCATTCGCAGTATGGGGGATAGATATCATCGGACAAATCAAGCCAAAGGCATCAAATGGGCATGAATACATCCTGGTTGCCATCGACTATTTCACTAAGTGGGTAGAAGTAGCGTCCTTCAAGACCTTGAATTCCAAGAAGGTAGCACAGTTCATACAGCACAGCATCATCTATTGATATGGGGTACCGCATGAAGTTATCTCAGACAATAGCCAGCACTTTCAGAAAGAAACCCATGAGCTCTTGCAAAAGTATGGTATAGTTCACCATCTGTCGTCACCATACCGTCCTCAGACTAATGGAGCAGTGGAAGCAGCTAACAAGAATATCAAGAAGATACTACAGAAGGCTGCGGACTCACACACAGACTGGCATGAGAAGCTACCGTTGGCTCTATGGGGTTACAGAACATCAATAAGGTCGTCAACAGGGGCTACCCCTTACTCTCTAGTTTACGGAATGGAGGCCGTGTTGCCAGTTGAATTAGAGGTTCCTTCACTAAGGGTTGCCGTGGAGAGCCAGATAACAGAAGTGGACTGGGTTAAGAGCCGTTATGACGAGTTAGCTTTACTCGATGAAAGGCGGTTAAGGGTGCTATATCATATGCAAGGGTATCAGCAGAGAGTCGCCAGAGCATTCAACAAGCATGTCAAAGATCGAGGTCGAAAGAAAGGGGATGTAGTGCTAAAGGAAATCAGAGCTCCAGTGTTCGATCCGCGGGGAAAATTCAAGCCAAGTTGGGGTGGACCATACATTATCAAAGAGATATTGCCTACAGGGGCTGTTCGCCTCATGGATTTAGATGGAATTGAGTTCGCTCATCCAACTAATGTGGATCAATTGAAAAAATATCATGTTTGAAGCCTGCTAGGTTGAAAACCCGTAAGGGCGGCCTAGGCAAAAGTTAAGGCATGAGAACTACGTAAGACCTGATTCTCCATTCAAAAAAGAAAAAAAAAAACAAAAAAACAAAAAAAAAAACAAAAAAAAAAAAAAAAAAAACCAAAAACAAGAAAAAAAAAAAAGAAAAAAAAGCAAAAAGAAGAAAAAATCATGGAGATACGTAGGCAACCTATAAAGTTACCTTGGGTGCGGTCTAAATCAAACAACAAAATCCCAAATTTGATTTATTATTGGCAATTTATTCAAAACTAAAATTGATTGACATAGCAATTCATTGGTATTAAGTAAAAGAACTATAAAAGTGCCATAAATATCCTATTCTATTGAGTCTTTAATTCTTCTTGGGATTCTTTGCAGCTCGCTTTTCAACTTTCTTCTTCTCTCTTTCGTGTCTTCTTTTCTTCCTCAAGTCGTGTTCGTAAGCTGCTGTCACTGCTTCCACAATATCTTCTCTGCAAGATCCAAGTTCGTTATTCTTGATAAGTCCAAAAATCCTTTCTCTTCAAGTATTCTCTCTCTCACCCAAATTGCTTTTCAACCATTCCTTATACTCGGGGCTCATCATATATGGACCATCAGTATTCGTAACTTGAGTTAGTGTCAGCTTGCTAGGCCATCGATCCTTCACCCAAGTCACTACAGAAAGACCCGCAGGCACCACAGGATAGTCACCTTTCAAGGAGGTGGGTATGGTTTGCATGGCACCCATCTGATGAAGAACCCTTGAAGGCCAATAAAAGGAAGTAGACCTCAGTCCTATGAGTCTCACCATTGCATATCTAGAAGTTCGCAGAAGCACCTGTTCACTGCAGCCCCATATGAAGACGAACCACTTGATATTCCTCCATGAAAGGGTTTGGAAGTAACCTAGCCAATCCTTCAATGAAAATTCTCCAGGAAATTCAATGCGGCAAAGACAATAATGCTGGGGCTTGTATGGTGTAATGGCAGTGGAAGACAAGAAATTCAGCCTTTCAAGCAACCACATCTGCAACATAATGGGGCTACCTCCTAAGGGAGCCTTTGGGTCCTTATGAGTTTTATCCAAACAATTTAGGGTTTCAACGAGCACCATGGGAATCAAGTTATGGCCCTTGGCAAGGAGAGGAATCAACTCACAGATTTGTATGGGAACATGTGGAGTACCAGTTGAAATAAGGAAACGACCAATGAGGCAAAAGGCAAGTGCATGCTTAATAGGAAAGGTAAATTTCAAAATACCTTTGCTATCATAGGCCAAGAAAGAGGTTGCCAATTTCATCAAGTCAACCATATGGTCCTTTACAAACGTAGAGGCATATTGTTGGTGAATCCCAAGTAGGTTGGAGAAAGAAGTGAGAAAGCTTGGGCGAGGAGTAGGGAGAATGAAAGGACCTACCGGTAAAACTCCATACAACGCGTAGAATTCCTCCAGGGTTGGGCACAGTTCTTCATAGTTGAAGCGGAACACATGAATTTGGGGATCCCAAAAATATGTAGCAGCAGTTAGGAGGTTCGTTTCAAGCTTCACATGCCTCAAGGAGATCAATGGATCCAAGCCAAAGCACTTGAACTCAGATTTTGCTTCAGCACTCATAACTCTCAAAAACTCTCCTAAAAATTTGTCTAGAGCCTCCATAATTTCTAATGAATGAATACAAGTAGGTTTAGGAACCTCTTGGATTTCTTTTTACAGGGAAAAGGTCATAAATCCGTGTTCTAGAAGGAGAAAACCCGTCAAAATAGGGAGTTTCCTATTTAAAATGGGATTCTCGCTTCGGGCTCGGGTGACCACCCAAGCCTGGGCGGCTAGCCACCTGGGCTTGGGCGGCTAGCCGCCTAGCCTTGGGTGGTCACCCGAGGCCGTTTTCCTATTTTGCCCAGTTTTGCCTATTTTTGACCCCATTTGACCCCTATATGGTTATGTGACCTTGGGAAGCTTATTTTAAGCTTATTTTTGCACAAAAACATGAGTAAATCACCATAATGGAATTCCAAAAGTTTCATATAAAGTACCAAAGCAAATGTTCAAAGAAAGGTTACAAAGCATAGAGAAGGATGTTTCATTCATTCACAAAGCAAGAGGTTAAGCTAAGCTAATGATCTCCCGTGGTTCTTCTCTTTCTACTTGACTCGCCTCTACCACGACCAGCATAAGGATTCCTTTGGGGTGGCATTGGTTGTGGTGGGCGCAGTGTGGAGACCTGTTGCAAAGAAATCAATTAATAAAGAAGGGTTATGCTTTTAGCACCTATGATTGGAATGAACAAAGGGAATGTCTTACAGTGGGATTTAGTCGCCCCTCTAGCACAGAGTTTGCTAAACTCATCCTAACAAGGTCCCGCCTTAAACCCTCGCTGAGTTCAAGGCACTCCTGTGCGTACTCTCGGGGAACCTAAAAGATGAACATGGTTAATAAATGATGAAAGAGGTTTTAAAGGAAAGCAAAGGCTTAGAGCTTACATGCTCGTAGCTCGGGTCAATCCTGGGGACTTCATCAAAAACAGGGTGAGTAATGTTAGTCTTTATGAACTCCAGCCCATTGCATAGGTTCACTTGCCAGTCGAGTACTGGGAGAGGTGGCTGTGCCATTCCCCCCATCTCATAATCCTCATCCCCATGAGTCATGCCTGTGGAGGACGCTATTGTGGAACTATGTCCACGAGCTCACCGGCCCTGCAATAGACAATTTGCTTAAGAGGAGTGCTTGCATAAATCAATAATTGAAAAGAATGGGATAGAAACTCACCCCTTGAGGTGGGAAGCCAATGACTCTAGGGCGCATCAGAAATTGATTGCAAAAAGTCATGTAGTCAGTATTGGGTGAGGTGAACTCCTCAGCATCCCATCCAGTCAGAGCTTCCATCAGCTCGTCCCCATCCAGAGAGTCAGTATGCCTCATGTTCATGGGAGGCAAGACAGGGGTAAGAGCGGCATCCACTTGTCATTTCACCTGCCTAAGGATATGCTCCCCTAAATACCAGTACCGCCCTGAGGGACCCTCAAAGAGTACCCTCTTCCCAGTCAACTCCAAACAGGACACACACCTCCTAGGCAGCCTACCTTCCCACAATCCCCATGGGCTCCACTCTACCTGTTGGATTTGAAAAAAAAAAAAAAAAAAAAAAAAAAAAAAAAGAAAAAAAAAAAGGATGAGCAAGATAATAGAAATGAAAGAAGAGAATGAGTAGGTGGATTACCATGTCAGCATTTAGGCTTGCCAAGTACGCCCTTGCATGGGCATAGTCATGCCTATTGGGGGCACACACAGCTATCTTGTTGGGAGCATAGTTCCCAAGTATGGGCCATTCTTGTATCTCATTGTCCAGGGTGGGGCGGCATAGTCCTAGATATTCATAATACCATATTTGTCAAAATTCAAGAAAAGCATTAAAATTAAGTCAAGTTTGAGAGGAATTTAAAAATGAAACATTTTTTACTTACCTCCCAAACAAATGGGAGCCCACCAAAATTCTTGGAAACACCTCGAGACATGTCGGACATGGATCTATACATGGTGGCTAGTGCTGCCCCTTCCCAGTTATACCTCCCCATCTTGTTCACATCCACCATGGAAGCAAGATAGCCCAGTTGTGCCATGTCATTGGCACCAACAAAGAGAGTGCAAGAGAGCATATAGATCATGAATGCCCTAGCTATGCACTCGGGAGCCACTCCCACACCTTCTACTTGGTTGGCAAAATTTTCGAATAGCCATGTTCTCCTAACACCGCGTGAGCCCGCCTCAATATCCATCCCCAACATAGTAAGGAGATAAGCACTATCTGTGTTGGCATCCCCATAGAATTCCAACCTCTTTCCTTTGAGGCTCAAACCGGTGATGATTGAAAAATCCTTGGGAGTCATGGTCATCTCCCCAAAACTAAAGTGGAAGGTGTTGGTGGTATCCCACCATAATTCAGCTAAGGCAAGGAAAGCTTGCCGATCCCATTGTTCATTCCATAGGGAGTCAAGAAACCAACTAAAACCCGCCTTTTTTATGAAGTCTCTTGCGGAAGGTTGGGTGTGTTCCATATGCTTCCACCACCCAAAAAGATTCTTTATCGAAGACCTTGTGCGTAGGTCTTGGAAGTTGGGCTAATCAAGAAGAATGATTCACCTAGTTAGTGTAAAAATCATATGCAAGCATTGATAATTGGCTTTTCAAAAGCTAAGTTTTTTAGTTCATGAATAAGTAAACTTTGCTTTGAAAGTTTATGAAAACAATGGTTTTATTCTTCAAACTCATGATCATTGGTAAACCATGCATTCCAAGACCATAGAAACATGGATTTTTCAAAGAAAATAGCAAGCAAACTTTGTGTTCTAAAGTGGTTTTTTAAGGAAAAAATAAGCAAACCTTGTTCATGAAAACATGGGTTTTTAAAAAATATAGCAAACTTTGTTTTTCAAAGTTCATGAAAATGCTTGGTTTTGTTTCTAAAATCAATTAGAAATGAATGCCTATGATTTTGTGTTGCAATACACATCAATTTTACAAAGATTGGATGAATTTTCATCATTCAAGCATTTTATCAAACACTTGGTGGGCACTATTCACCAAGTTTTCAAATTGAATTCTTTTCACATCCAATCCTTGCCAAAATCAATGGTCATTGCAAACATTTCTAGGAATACTCATAGAGGGTTCATGGGAATGCATTTCAATCAACAAAAATGAAAATTTCAAAGAAAAGTTTAAAATGGGTAAGCTTACCTCTTGCTTGGAATGGAGAAAAGAGAGATGATTCCTTGGTTCTAGAAGCAATTTCTCTTGAGGACCATCGTATATTGGTGCCTTGTATCTACTCTTTGAGTCAAGGAATGGATACTTTGAAGTGGAGTCTTCATTTGGATCCATGGTGGATGAACTAGCTTGTTTTGAGCAAAAATGGGTTTAATGGGTTTTGATTTGCAAAGTGCTACAAATTTCTTGTTTTTGATGTGAAATTGGGTGCTAATGATGCTATTTCATGTGTATGAATCCCTCTTGAAGTGTGGATTTGAATGCCTTTGGGTGTTGGAGTGATTTTGCAAAATGGGGTAAGCTTCCTAGAGAGAGAAACTCCAAATTTTCGGGTTCTTTGAACAAGGGGTATGAATAGTGCACTTGGGTATTTAAAAACCCAGTTTTTTTCAGCAATAGGCTCGGGTAACCACCCAAGCCATGGGCGGCTAGACACCAGGGCCTGGGCGGCTAGCCTCTCGAGGCCTGGTGGTCACCCAAGCTACCTTGTTTTGGCTTTCTCCCTCGCTTTGTCTCGCCTTAGCGCGTGATCAAACCCTCTTTCAAATGAGATATTCAACACTTTTTGAGCTTAAAATCAATCAAATTTCACCTTGAAATCAATTCTTTGAATTGATTTTATGTTCGAAAGGGTTGAATATATTTCCCCTGTGCCATGCCAACTTAAGTGACAATGTGTTAAGTCACTTTCCTCTTGCACCATGCTTGTTCAATCTTGATAAATTGATCATATACTCCCATTTCAAATCTTGATTTTCCATCCCACTTGGTTGAATATATTCATCACTTGAATATATTCTTCCATTTCAAAAGTGTATTCACCCTTTGAATATGCTTTCCAATTTCAAATCCTCACTCTCTATCTTACTTGGTTAAATATATTCATCACCTGAATATATTTCTCCATTTCAATGGTATACTCATCACTTGAGTATACTTCTTAGATCATTTGTCACTTACTTGGTTAAATATATTCATCACTTGGATATATTTCTCCATTTCAAGGGTATACTCATCACTTGAGTATACTTCTCAGTCTCTTTCAATCACTTGGTTAAATATATTCATCGCTTGAATATATTTTTCCATTTCAATGGTATGTTCATCACTTGAACATACTTCTCAGATCATTTGTCACTTACTTGGTTAAATATATCCATCGCTTGGATATATATCTCCATTTCAATGGTATGTTCATCACTTGAACATACTTGTCACTTACTTGGTTGAATATATTCATCGCTTGAATATATTTTTCCATTTCAATGGTATGTTCATCACTTGAACATACTTCTCAGATCATTTGTCACTTACTTGGTTAAATATATCCATCGCTTGGATAAATTTCTCCATTTCAATGGTATGTTCATCACTTGAACATACTTGTCACTTACTTGGTTAAATATATCCATCACTTGGATATATTTCTCCATTTCTAGGGTATACTCATCACTTGAGTATACTTTTCAGTCTTTTTCAATCACTTGGTTAAATATATTCATCACTTGGATATATTTCTCCATTTCAATGGTGTGTTCATCACTTGAACATGCTTCTCAGATTATTTGTCACTTACTTGGTTAAATATATTCATCACTTGAATATATTTCTCCATTTCAATGGTATACTCATCACTTGAGTATACTTCTCAGTCTCTTTCAATCACTTGGTTAAATATATTCGTGACCTGAATATATTTCTCCATTTCAATCGTATACTCATCACTTGAGTATACTTCTCAGTCTCTTTCAATCACTTGGTTAAATATATTCATCGCTTGAATATATTTCTCCATTTCAATGGTATACTCATCACTTGAGTGTACTTCTCAGATGTTTATCAATCACTTGGTTAAATATATCCATCGCTTGGATATATTTCTCCATTTCAATGGTATACTCATCACTTGAGTATACTTCTCAGTCTTTTTCAATCACTTGGTTAAATATATTTGTGACCTGAATATATTTCTCCATTTCAATGGTATACTCATCACTTAAGTATACTTCTCAGTCTCTTTCAATCACTTGGTTAAATATATTCATCACCTGAATATATTTCTCCATTTCAAAGGTATACTCATCACTTGAGTATACTTCTCAGTCTCTTTCAAATCACTTGGTTAAATATATTCGTGACCTGAATATACTTCTCCATTTCAAAGGTATACTCATCACTTGAGTATACTTCTCAGTCTCTTTCAATCACTTGGTTAAATATATTCGTGACCAGAATATATTTCTCCATTTCAAAGGTATGCTCATCACTTGAACATACTTCTCAATTCATTTGTTAATCACTTGGTTGAATATATTCGTGACCTGAATATATTTCTCCATTTCAAAAGTACACTCATCACTTGAGTATACTTCTCAGATTTCATTCTCAATCACTTGCTTAAATATATTCGTGACTAGAATATATTTCTCCATTTCAAAAGTATGTTCATTCGTAGTGGTTTGAATATGCTTCTCTTGTCAATTCTCAACCCCCAGTGGTTTAAGTATACTCATGACTTGAGTACACTTCCTTATTCCAGTCTCAGGTTTTCAACCTCCTATCATTGTTGGTATAGTGTGTGATTTCTCCAGGCTTTTTGGCAAAAATGGGTTGTTCTTTATCATTGGTTCACAAGTGTAACTTGTTCGCCAATGAGGGGCTTCTGTCACACCCCATTTTTGCACCACCTTACTAGGGCTCATCATTTCATGCATGTTTTTGTTTTCTTTTTGAGTCTAGTCACTTGCATTAGGTTTCTAGAGTCACATGGACAATGGATATGAATTTTGGTTCAATTCGGAGTTGATCTTGAGGGATAATAAGAGCTTTTGTGACTTGAGGGGCATAATCATCTTTTAAGTCCCAAACTTTTCATTTGACCTTGAAATGATCTCCAAATTGTCAATTGGAGTTCATATGGATCCATAAGAGGTATTTCTAGGTTCAATTTGATGAATCAATGGCTCGGGATTAAAATGGCTCGATACAGTTCAAGATTGGTTAATTGACCCTTCTTTGGGTTAACTCTAATTGACTCACAATTACCAACCAAATCTTTTCAAATTGACTTTAATTAGTCATCATTTTACCCCCAAAAGTGTTTTATGAGTTTCAATTTTGATATGGAAAGCATTTGGTTTGACCCTATGTGCATGCCTATGCTTAGCAAAGGTAGAGCATAGCGGTTAACCGCCTTGTTCAAACCTAACTATGCCCCCATGGTTAGTGGTTTTCACCCCAAAATGTTCAAAAACATATTCCTCATCAAAACACGGTTGTTTTGGCTTTTGTTTCATCAAAATCGGAGTTCATTTGGCCTTTGAAACACTTCTAGAAGGGTTGGGAGTCAAAATAGGCTAAAAATCAGAAGTGGGCTCGGGTGACCACCCAACCCCAGGCGGCTAGCCGCCTGGGCCTAGGTGGCTAACCGCCCAGGCCCTGGTGGTCACCCGAGGCCACTTTCCTATTTCCCCCATGATTCCTTGCTGAAGCGGACTCTTGCCTATTTTGATGTATTTGGACTCTTTTGGACGGGTTTCCTTCTAATTTTTGGTAACTCCTGAGTTACTTAAGCCCCAAGGGGGTCTCTAATAGCCCTTGGATTAATTCTTAGGGTTTTAATCCCAGCCATCGGTTAATCCTAATTGAACTCTATAAATACCCCCCTATGCTTCAGCACAAGAGGGGCCACTTTGTGCCTAAAAACCTAAGTGTTTGAGAGAGAATAAGAGAGAAAGACTTGAAGGAGAGCTGGAGTTCTTGCTGTAGCCTTGGAGAATATTGATTCAAGTCATCCACAAGAGCAAGAGGGAGTTCATACAGCAGCAAGGAAGGCCCTTCCTAAGGTATTCCTCTTTTCTGTTCAAGCTTAAACAAAGGTATCATGTAGGATAGCTCTATTGCATGTAATGCTTATGATTTCTACCATGGATTGAGGTTTTTATTAGTTAATACATGTGATAATGATGATGTTCATGATGAGTTTTGTATGCTTTAGAGTTAGTTCATAGGTTTCAATGCATAGTGGTGATTTTTGTGCTTCTGTTGTCCTTGTTCTAGGATAGTGTCATTGCATGTTAGAGTTAGGTTTTTTGTCATGTTCTATTGTTTTAGTTAGTTAATATGCATGATTTAGGTTCTGTTTATTTTTATTTTAGCATGTTTAGAGTTGGTTTTGTATGTTTTTAAGCATATTTGTGAGTTTAGGGTTGTTAGTGTCCTTGTTTTAGGTTAGTTTCATACAGCATGATAAAGTAGGTCTTTTTATTGGTTTTTCTTCATGTTTGCTGTATATTTTTTTCATATGGAGTAAATATGATATTTTTTCATGCATGTTAGTTCATTCTAGGGTTTTTATGCATGATATGGTTCTAGGATTGTGTTAGGGCTTATGAAAGTTTGCTGTTTTTGCTGTTGGCATGTTTAGTGGATGATTTTAGGCCATAATACTATTCTGTCCAGATTTGCATGTTAGTGTTTTTGCATGGTTTTGAGCACTTGTAAGGGTGCAAATAGGTGTGGTAATTGTCCTATGGCAAATAGGGCTGCCAATGCTTGAAATGGCTAATGCTTGGAGTTATTGCGCTCAGGTAAGTGGGTGTGAAGGTGCCCCAATTCACCTCTCTTCCTAACTTTCTCTCTTCTCCCTCTCTAGGGTTAGTTTTAATACAAGTCTATGGTTTAAATCAAGGGTTTTCTTAACCAACAAAATTACGTTTTTATCAAAGTTTCCATTTTGTGGAATTTTCCTAATTTCAAACTTGGTTTATCTATCATATTCAATTCTTTTTCAAATGAGGAAACCTAGGGTTTTAACCATAGGTTTGTATTAAGTCTTAACCCTATTTCTTATCGAACTACGTGGACTTTGATCCATGTATTTTGTTGCATGGTACGTAGGCGCTCTTCGTGAGGCTCAAGTCCATTCTAGGATCCAAGCATCCTAAGTTTTTTTCTTTTCTCTTTTCCTTTCTTTATTTTCTGTTTTTATTTGTTTGTTATGCATGGATGGATGAATGAAATATATGATATGCATGCAATTCTTGTGATGATATACTTGCTGATTTTTGTATGGAAAGATCTTAATTTAGCCCAAATAAACCGAGAGACCGAAAGGGTGACATGGGTGCCTATAGGCTTTGCCTAGAACCTTCCCATGTCATAACTTAGCCTCCGAATCCCCGATTTCTTTGGTTTCTAAAAGACTGTTTTTTTTTTGCCTTTCCTTTTTTAAACATGGAGTCATTCAAATTGTTTTCCTAAAACAAACTATTTTTAGGGTTTTCCTTGTTTTCTTTAAAAAATAAGGTGGCGACTCCTTTTTCTTTTTCAAACCTATCTATTTTCTTTCCAAAACCCTTGTGGGCCCGATTTCCGGGGTTCACAACAGTAAGGAGAGAAACTGTCTGCCGGCACTTTTGGTGCGTATGCAACTATGTTATTGCGCATGCATAAAATATGATGCGTGCGCAATATAACCATTACGTACGCACCAGTTGGCGATTTATGTTAGATTTTGTAGCCTCACCTATATACCATGAAAGGGTTTACACGTGACCTTCCATAGATTTATGCTCAAAATCATTTTCATGCTAAAATAAAACAAACCTACATACTAGTAAATTGCCACATAATGAAACCTTAATTTCTCTCCCATAGAGGATCTACTACATGATGCTTATGTAGAAATATGCATGGAACCCTAGGTTCTCTCTTGAAGAGAGTCCAGTATGTGATGATATTCATGCTATCATATGAAATATTAACTAAATATGCATGGTAGCATGGCATTCATGGTAATAGCATTATTCTATCAAAGAGATCATCATGCTAAACAAATAAATATTAAGATTAAATCACTGACTTTACCCTTAGGGTTATGCACTCAATTTCTTTTAGAATCCTTCCTTGTGAACCTTCGGAATTGCAGCCGTTTTCCTTGCCACTTTCCTCTCTATTCTCTCTAGGGTTTTCTCTCTATTCTCTTTAAAGTTTTCTCTCCCAGCCAAAGTCAAAAATCAAAAGGTCCCTTCTCTCCAAAAGTCCCCCCAACAAAAGTCCCAAGCTCCCACCAAAGTCCCAAGTCCAAAAATCCAACCCCTTTACCTAGGTTCATAGTAGGGTATATATAGGCATTAGAGAGTCCAATTAGGGTTTCTCTTAGCCTTCCCCGAAATCTGGGTCTCCTAATCATACCATAATACAACTTCCTAAAAAAAAGGTTAATTGGAGGGTAAGAAAGCCCGAGAAAGCTTCTGGAAAACATGTGTTGCGTACGCATCTCACTAACATGCGTACGCACCACAAATGCTACGTACGCAATGCTCTTAAAACTTAGGTTATTTGCCAGTTGCAATCCCATTGGTCCATTTGAAAGTATTCCGAAGCTTATTAAAGTGCATATACTAACCCCATCATAGGGAACACGAGACTTAAGATGACAACCAGTACAAAATGGGGTGTTTGCACTTTTATTCATTTATCCATCACTTATGATTGCTAGTGGAGTAGGATGGATTCATGCTTGTGATTGCTAATGGATTAGGGTGAATTTGTCCATCACATATGATTGATAGTGGAGTAGGATGGATTTGTGATTGATATGTATGCTGTGTTTTATTGATTGATATTGTTTTGCATGTGATTAAGCCATTAAATTAATCCAACTAAATTAAGAGACCAACTCGGGCGATATAGGTGCCTATAGGCTTAGCCTAGAACCTTCCCACATCGTAACTTAGCCCCCGAATCCAATTTTCTGGTTTTATAGACTTTGCCTTTCCTTTTAAAATGGACTCATGAGGTTTTGGAAATAAAACATTTCTATGGTTTTCCTCTTTTCCTTAAAAAAATGAGGTGGCGACTCCTTTCCTTTGTTGTCTTTCATATATTTGCTAAAATCCCGTGGGCTGTTTTCCTAGGTTCACAATTTGGCGACTCCACTAGGGATATTGAGGGCTAGACTCATTTAATTTGATTGGGCTAAATTAATTTCTTATTGTTTAATAAAATCAATCACTTGCATCCGTTTGATTGTGTGCTTTCATTTATTGCATTGTGTGCGCAATTATTGCATGATGAATTCGATTGTCCCTCGATGTATCCTTGCCAACTGATAGCCTAGTTCAACCTTGGTTTTCATGATTCCATGTGTTGGGCGAAACTATTAAACCTTTCTTGCCTAGTACCCTTGGGTATATTAAATGGACCAATCATATACTGTTGGACCTACGCGGCATTCCTGATGTCACATATCGTTAGGTATAAGGATTGGTACAAGCAAAGTTGAGGACCCTAGCCTACCCTCTTAAAAGAAAGAAATAAATGTAATGGGCCCTCTAGGACATCATTGAATTACCCTTATGCACACACTTCGTTGTAATGATATGCTGCCAAATTTTTGTGAGATCATAAGATGTGATGAGTGCTTGTGTTTGCTTTAACCATGGGTAATGATCAAGATTTGATATTATATGACCTCACCCATGTACCCTTAACAAGTACCTCCACCCTTTACCCAAGGAGCTCCCTAGAGGAGGGAGGGGAGTGATTAATTAAAGGTGTGTGGGTTGAGACCATTTAATCATGGGCTTTAAAGTAAAATAATAGGGGCTTGTATGGAATGAAAGGTCTGATCAAGGGTCAAAAAGTAGGGACTCATGTATCTTTATGTCCTTAGTATGTCACCTCACCCTTCGTCTTAAGGGATACTTTTAAGGATGAGGTGTCCAACTAAGGAGATATCATGTTTATACCTAGCCCATAGTCTGCTTACACATGCTGCATTGCCATGCTTAGGGAAAAGAAACTTTTGCTTGTTTTGTAATGGTTAATGGCTAGAACCTGAGACTAAGTGACTCACCTTCATGCCTTTAGTATGTCACCTTACACTTCAAGGTACCCTTGGGGATGAGATGTCTAACTAAGGGCATGCTTTATAAAACCACACTTATCAAATTTAGTGTAGTCATGTAAATCTTGTTAAAATGTTTTGGTCATAGCCTAAATATGGGAATTCATTTTTGAAGGAGGGCTGGATTAAACCCGTGATAACTTATCAAGGTTGGTTAACGTGGGATCTAACGTTGAACCTAAGATGGCCAAAGGAACTAGCAATTCTACATTCAACCTCGAGGCTTGTCTGAGAACAATAATAGAGAAGCTTGACCACACCATTATGGTATCCGAGACCGCATTGAAGATGGCACAGGAAATCTAACAGAAAATTTTAGAACTTGAATCGAGGGCCCCCACTTTTGACAATCATCAAAGGTCTAATAATTCTGAATCCACCAAGGACCCTAGAGGAGAAGGAGAAGAACCACCTAAGACTAAGGAAAGGGAGCCCAAGACTACATCAAGAGAAGATTTGACCATGTTGGCTAACAAGGTGGAAGCTTTGGAGCGGACTTTGAAGGGGATCCATAGGGCTGATGATATGGTGGATGTGCACACTTTGTCTTTGTTCCCAAAGGCTCGTATTCTACTCTAATTTAAAATGCTCGAGGGGTTGTCCTAAAACTCACTTGAAGATGTATGTGCGAGCTATGCACCCCCGTGGGGCTAATGATGAATTGTTGGCCTGAATGTTTCATGAGTCACTGGTTAACTCTGCATTGAAGTGGTTTTTGGCTTTGGAAGAATCTAGAATCAAGACTTGGGAGGACGTCTGTAATGAATTTATGAATCATTACAAATACAATACAGAGGTGGATGTGACTCGTAGGGATTTGGAGACTACTAAACAAGCCATGAATGAAACATTCTCTTCCTTCATTACTAGGTAGAGAATTAAGGCTTCTTAGATGGCGAACCGACCTAAAGAAGAAGAACAAATCCAAATGGTGGTCAAGAACTTGCTTCCCATTTACCTTGAACATTTGTTTGCACATTATTTCCAAAATTTCAAGGCCTTAATTGGAGCTGGAATGCAAGTAGAGGATGCTATAGCTAATGGGACCATCGAGAACGAGGGGCAGGCTTATGGGGAATTTCCTTAAGTCAATAATGTAAGTGGTAGTCCTTATTAACAACAAGATCATTTAGTGCTTGCTGCTGCACTAATTTCGTCATGACTATCCATGATAAAGAGTTTAGGTTTTTGTTTGCTTTCTAGTTATTTGATTGTTTTCATCCTCCAAGTCAAATGTCCTTTGAGTCTTTTGAGTCCTAGTCATTGTCGAGTCACGATTTTCAATGTGTTTTCTTCATTCCCGTAATTAATAAGATATTTGATTTCAAGAATTCCATTGTCTCTCTATTTTCTTCTTATTAATCAATTGACAATCAAAGTGGCATGAAAATATTACTCAAGAGGCATGAAAGCTCTTCCCAATAAAAGAGCAAACATGATGAATGTTGAATAAACTGTGACTAATTAACTTGGAAACCATGAAAAGTCCAAAATGGTAAACATAGGGGCCACCCGCCCACTACACTGCATGAAGACATAGTGTGAGCGCCGTGTCCTTTCACCACGTCGGCTCGGGAGTACGCCACTAATAGCGGACGATTAGGGCGGAGAGGGAGTCGCCACCCGATTTTGGCCTCGGGAACCGATAGACCCCTAGCAAGGGCCCAACTCGTCATCACCTAAAGAATCAAGGTTCGGAGCTAAGGTACGCAGACGGGAAGGTGTTAGGCACCCGTCTGCGCCCGGCTAAAATCCGGCCTCACATACACTTATTGGCTTTAATTAAAAAGGAACTTAATTGAATTCAACCGTCAACCAAACACTTATGCAATCGAATTCAGATAATGGCATGCACAGATGAGAAAAAGGGAAGGAAGACCAGATATATAAACAGATATATATGATACAGAATATTCACAAGGTTGCAAAGGGGTACCTATACTGCCTGCAAAAGAAAAGAAGGGATTAAACTGTAAAAACATGGCTCATGCACGTACGTGCATATGAGGTGCACGTACGTGCATACCATATGTACGTACGTACATGCTTATCAAATTCCATCCGATGCCTACCATGCTGTGCCCAAACAGATCTTTGACTCGAATGTATGCAGAAAAATGGCTATAATGCGATTTAGAGATGACAAAATGACCTAGACCTAGATGGCGAAATGACAGCAGATGCTAATAAAGATGCAACAGATATTTTTGGGCCTAAACCATGCGGATTAAATGCTAAGAATTAACAGAGAGATATATCATGCACGGAAAAAATGCTGGAGTTAACGGATAAATCTTATGTAGCCCTACGCATTTGAAATGGATGAGAAACTCATTTCAAACCTTAAATGCACAAATGAATCGGTGCCGGATTAGATCTGAACGTGTCCTAATTATGAGTATTAAATGACAGGATATACATATCAAATGCAATATTATAAATAATCATGCTAAAACGAAATTAAGGATTGAGAATGGTTACCCTCAGGTTCGGGCAGCAGCGATCCCTTCACAAGCGTGCTTTCTGGACCTCTCGTGGACACAGCCGTCAGTCTCAGGGTTTCTAGAGTGGTGGTTTTGGTAGCCCAAAATTTGGATCCCTTCTCTTGAATGAAAGCGGGGTATTTATAGGCGGGGATTAGGGTTTGGTTCGGGGGTTTCTAGGGTTTCCCAGCCGCTACCCAACAGCCGTCAGCGTGGGGGCTGCATAAGGTAAGAAACAAATTCAAAGGGAAGCGATGAAATTCAAAAAAAAGGGTCATGATCGTACGTGCATGGTATATGCACGTACGTGCATATCCCATGCACGTACGTGCATGGGGTATCAAATTGTCATTCCAGCCTGCTGTGTCCTCGTGAGTCCTTCGCGCGTGCTTGCGATGGTCTGTTGGCTACTGCCCTTCATCATCGGGTCTCAGAAAGTGGCTTGAGGTGTCAAGTGGTACAAAATGGGGTGTTAACAGTTTGCCCCTTCTTTTGATTTTGCTCGTGCAACGAACAAAATTAAAAGACCCGGAAACACTCATTTTGGACCAATTGGCTCATGCAAACCTTAAATGATACAAATGCATGTATGAAAGGTCGGATCGGGGGAAATTCCCTACTTCCTACGTACCTCTTAACGAGGATCAGACCTACCGTAGTTCATAGTGTATGGTGATACCTCTCCGGGACAATTGGAAGGTAATGCGTGGCTTCCAGGGAATCCAGCATTTTGAAATTTGCAGAGTAAATCCTAATTAAATCCGGGTTGATTTAATTCCTGAATTGAAATTCGCGGGATGAATTCCAATTAAATCCGGGTTGATTAAATTTCGAATTGAAATTCGCGGGATGAATTCCAATTAAATCCGGGTTGATTAAATTTCGAATTGAATCCGGGTTGATTAGATTTCGAATTGAATCCAGATTGATTAAGTCTCGAATCGAAATTCGCGGGGTGAATTCCAATTAAATCCGGGTTGATTAAATTCCGAATTGAAATTCGCGGGGTAAATTCCAATTAAATCCGGGTTGATTAAATTCCGAATTGAAATTCGCGGGGTGAATTCCAATTAAATCTGGGTTGATTAAATTTCGAATTAAACCCGGGTTGATTAGATTTCGAATTGAATCTAGATTGATTAAGTCTCGAATCGAAATTCGTGGGGTGAATTCCAATTAAATCCGGGTTGATTAAATTCCGAATTGAAATTCGTGGGGTAAATTCCAATTAAATCCGGGTTGATTAAGTTCCGAATTGAAATTCGCGGGGTGAATTCCAATTAAATCCGGGTCGATTAAATTCCGAATTGAAATTCGCGGGGTGAACTCCAACTAAATCTGGGTTGGTTAAATTCCGAATTGAAATTCGCGGGGTGAATTTCAATTAAATCCGGGTTGGTTAAATTCCGAATTGAAATTCGCGGGGTGAATTTCAATTAAATCCGGGTTGATTAAATTTCGAATTGAAATTCGCGGGGTAAATTCCAATTAAATCCGGGTTGATTAAATTCCGAATTGAAATTCGCGGGGTGAATTCCAATTAAATCCGGGTTGATTGAGGGGATATTTTAAAACGAGTTTGGATTGGTTGATTACCGAGTCGAACCGCAAATAAAATCGACAATTGAAGTTCATGATCGCACGTGCCTCGGTCATGCTCGCACGATCAGGCCCAATGCACGTACGTGCATCTGGTTTTTGTGGGTATTCAAAGGGACTCCCCAAACGGCGTCGTTTCCAATGCATGGTTATGGGGCAGTTCAAAAGGCGCGAAAACGCCTATAAACTCGCACCCACGTCCCATAATCCTTACGTACACTCTTACAGACCAAGAGACTTTACATCTCCCATCCTCACCTCCTGCTTCCCGATCTCATTCGAGCATACCCATAGCACCCAAACGCCAGCGTACGCCGGCGAAGGCGAGCACATCAGGTGCCGCACCGGCGAGGGACCCTGACGAGCTAGGGAGGCCTGCGATTCAGAGATGGCGCCCCCAGCCTCGCCTCCGACGTAGTGAGGGTGGGATTCTCCTCCGTCCCACCGAGCACGCCTCCCATCTTGCCGCGCTAGGCCGAGTAAGTTTTTATTTCCGCAATGTTTATTTCATTTTCGGCTACTGAGACGAAACCTTGACTTGGGTTATCACGAAAACAAAATGTGAGGGGGTAAAATCCGGGGATTTGGTCGGGATGTTACCAAAATGGAAGAAGAACTGGAAAAACCCAGCTAAAGGCACGTACGTACGTATCGAATGCGCGTACGTGCGTCGTATGCGTGTGCACGTGTCTTTATCTGAACTTAACCCAGTTCCTTTCAGTTAATCGTGGAATAGGACGCATTCGAGCCTCTTCGAGGTTCGAAACGGACATGAGGGGGTCGGAACCTCAGGGATTCGTGTGGTTGTAACTGGGAATCAAAGGGGCAAACAGCCTAATGCACGTACGTGCCTGCCTGATGCACGTACGTGCTTGGCCTTTATACACACTTTTTTTTTTTTTTCTTTTTTTTCTGCAACGAGTGTGGGGTGGGTCCAAAAAGAGGAAAAAAATAGTCACAGACACGTACGTGCCTGCCTGATGCACGTACGTGCCTAAGGCATGTACGTACGTGCCTGCTGTGTTTTCTTCCTTATTTTCGAAATTTTTTTTTTCCTTTTTATACTGCTGCAAATACACATACCTGTGCTGTGCTTACCTGGTTTCTCCTTGTGTAACAACTGCCGAAGCTGCCCGTCACCCGTGGAGGCGTGGTGGGCTCGTCTCACAGCGGAGACGAAGGCCTTGGTTACCGGTGCCGGTTTCGGGACGGTGATCTCGGGATTGGTGGACGATAGCGACCGGGCTTTCGTTCACTGCATGGCTGAGAGATGGTGGGACACCACCCATACTTTCCACATTGCTGGTCGGGAGCTGACCCTGACCCCCTACGACTTCTACCGCCTCACGGGCCTACGTATGGATGGCCTCCCACTTCCCTTTGACCATGAGGAGAGCAAGAGGGAGAGACTCTCCCACGATCTTTTGGGGATTGAGTATGACAGCGCCTCCATCTTTATCTTGGACATCTATGACCGTATGTCCACCCAGGGGCAGGGTACAGCTGCCCAGCGGATCCGGATGGTGCGCGGGTATCTGCTGTTTTTGATAGGGGGCTATCTAGTCCCGAACGCTGCCCAGACAGTCCCTTTTGGCTGGTTGCTGGCTTTGAGGGACTTGGGGAGGGCCCGCGAGTTCAGCTGGGGAGCGGCGGTGTACGGCCATGTGATCTCGGCTATGGACTCGCTGAGTCGGATGGCTGTCCAGTCCATGGTTAGCCACTGGCGGGTCTGGGCGGTATATATCCTTTCCTTTTCCTCAGTTGGATGGCTGTCCAGTCCATGGTTAGCCACTGGCGGGTCTGGGCGGTATATATCCTTTCCTTTTCCTCTTCTTTTGTTTCTTTTCTCTTTTCCTTACCTGTCATTCCATATTGGTTTCTTATCATGTCTACTTGTGCAGCTTTGGGCAGGTCGGTACTTCCGCGCAGATCCGGATTCCCCCGTCGACAAGCACGACTATTGGAGCTCCCGTCGCTTCCTGGACGAGCTGACCGTTGATCGGGTAAGTCCTATTTCACCTTAATAGTACGGTTGGTAGCGTTATACTCATGTATTCACCCTATTACTGCTTTTCCGCAGATCATCCCGCACCCCTGGGAGGGCACCCCCGCACGCGCCCCTGCTGAGTGGGATGCTGCTGCCTTGACGCTCTCCACCCTATCCACGGTGTTCGAGTGCCCTGGGGTCCGCTCCTTCTATCTTGCGGAGAGAGTGGTATGGCAGATTGCCGATGTGGGCGCGGGTGGTCCTCCGGTCCCAGTAGATCCTCTCCGTTTTGTTGCTATCCCTGCCGAGGCGACATCGAGTGACTTGGCTGCCTGGCGGGCCATGATCCCTTATACGGATCGCCTATCTGCCGAGGAGATCGACTATGCCTCCTTTGCGCGGGAGCGGTTGATGGGCAGCATCTTTGTTGCGCCGGTATGTATACCCTTTTCTGAGTCTTGTTAATTTCCCATCTCTGCTTTCTTTTTACCAACTGTGCTTGACTTCTTTCCACAGGCTGCTCCTGCTGCAGATGCGCCCGCTGGGCTGGCCCCCATCATGCCGGGGTGGAGTGTGCCTTTCCATGTCACACCTGATTTAGCCATGGAGGAGGATATCCCCAAGCTGAACAGGTGCATTGGGTACCCGATGGCTGAGGGTACTAGGCCGGTGAGTTTCCAAGTTCCTGCATTTGTTAGTTATATACGCAAGTAAAGCATGCATGTCCTAACGGTTGCCCCTTGCTTTTCTACTCGCAGCTCACCCGTGAGGAGTCCTCGACACTTTTGCGGATGGTGGGGAGCCTGAAGGTCATGGTCACGTCTCTCTCTCGCAGGTTAGTGATTGCGGAGCAGGCTCCTGCTGGGGAGGACTGGGACGGCTTCGGGGTTGACGAGGATGCCGGCGACGGTGATGACGGCGATGGTGGTGATGGTGGTGATGACGGTGGTGATGATGGTGATGACAGCCCGCCAGCCTCTCCTGCCCAGACCCCACTATATGTTCCGCGTTGATGTATTCGTTTTGGACATTAGGGGATACTTATTTATTATTTTTTTTGGACATGTACTCATTTCTCCTCCCCTTTCTGTAAATTTTGGACATGTACTCATTTCTCCTTCCCTTTCTGTATATTTTGGACATGACTGTTACTCCTGTGATATGTCAAATATGGCTTATTTTTCTCTTTCCCTTTTCTCTTACACTGCGATGCACATTTTTCCTCTATTGCGCTAGGATAAATAGCCAGCCGTTTAATACAAGGAGAGCACCCAAAAAGCCTCATATGACAGCAAAAAAGATCATAAAACCGAGAAAGGGGATGAAAATACGCAAAAAGGGGTCTGGGCACGTACGTGCATAGGCCATGCTCGTACGTGCACAGTCCATGCACGTACGAGCATGGATTATGCTCGTACGATCATGGGTCCATCTCTTTCCTTTTTCTCGCACTTCGTCGATTTGGCAACTTTTTCTGCATAAAACGAGCCCCCTTCTTCGTTCTTCTCCACTGAAACCCTACGATGGAAGACCCTAAGTTTGTCAAAGACATAAAACGATGGCTTTTGTCCTTTGATATCCGAGCTCGGGATGATTTCAAAGAAACTTTTGGCCTCCCATGCTTGTTTGACTACTGTCGGGTGAAAATCAACTACACCTTCCTTCTTGTTGCTTCAGAATATTGGAAACTAACCCGCCATGTCTTCAGATTCAATCTGAATGAGTTGTGCCCCACACTTGAAGATTTCAGCGGTATCATAGGGCGGACTAGTTTCAACGGCTTACTCCTTCCCCCAGTTGACAAGGTCCCTGTTGCCGAGGTGGCCCAGTTCCTAGGCCTTTCTGTGCGACTAGTGCAAGGGTGGACTACGAGTTTCAAAGTGGACGTGGCGAAACTCGCTGAATATTTCGTGTCCCGTCCTATGCCTCCCGCTGGCCAGGCTCGAGTCTATTACCTGCGCGCGGCGTGCTTCTGTGCTCTTGCCGCCCTCTTTTTCAGAGATGAGTCATCGAGTTTGGAGACTTTTATTGTGCGCATGATCCTGGAGATCAAGGATTTCAACCCCAGCATGGTTGTCTTGGCAGATACTCTGAACGGGCTCGATCGCGTGGCGCGAAGTGACAGTTTCTCCTTCGGCGGCAGCCCCCTCCTTCTACAGGTTTCTCTCTCTTCTCCTTTTATTTTCTCGGATTATTTTTTTTTTTTTATGCCATGATCGTACGTGCATTGTCCATGCACGTACGTGCATAACCCATGTACGTACGTGCATGGTCTGATGACCCTTCCACCTTTACGCTTTTGTGATGCAGATTTGGCTGTTTGAACGCCTAAAACTGGTCGAAGACCCTGCCATGAGTATATGGACATATCATCCGCAGCACTATCGCCACAGGAAGGTCACCAAACCTTTCCCAAACGTCGAGCAAGCCCGGGATTTGCTAGAATCCATATCCTGCCACAACATCCGCTGGCTCTGTCCTTGGTGGAGGACCTCTCATGCTGTTCGAAATCTGATCCTTCCTCACAGCGTCATGCTGATTGGTCTCAAGGAGGTTTCTTTCTACTCTCCCATACGCATCCGCCGTCAGCAAGGGCTACGCCAAGATCCGATTAAATGGGGTCACCTTGGTTATACCTGCCCCTGGAAACCCAACCATGTGGATCGCGTGGAGAATGACTGGTATAGCAAGGCAGTGTACTGGGCCGTCACCCCCTCTGAAGTGATTAGCCCCCCTGGGTCCTACTATAACTGGCTGTTTACTGACATGGAGAGAGAGGAAAAGGAAGAAGAAGAACACAAGAGGAAAAGGGAAACAGAGGTCGAAACAGAGACGAGGAAGAAGTGAACTTGACTATCCCCCGTACCCCTATCAATTATTGTACCCCCGCATTTGCTTTTAATCCCTTATGCGTTAATGAATAAGTATCAGAAAGATGTAATGATTTTCCCCAATCAATAAAAAAAAACTATTATTATTAATTTGAGCACTTAGTACTTTGCCAAATTGTCACTACTCTGCCTACACATAATATTTACGGAGTCTGTCCATATTCACTGGATTCACCAACTCGTTCCCGTCACCATCCATTAACTTGACCGCACCACCCGGGTAAATTGTCTTGATGACGTAGGGCCCCACCCAATTGGGCTTGAATTTCCCTCGAGGATCGAACACAGGTGCTCTAAATTCCTTAAGAACCAAGTCCCCTTCCTTCAAGTTCCGTGGTCTGACCCTCTTATTGAAAGCCCGAGCTATTCGTCGTTGATAACCTTGCACATGGTACAATGCCTTGAGCCTTCTTTCCTCCAATAGCACCAGCTGTTCATACCGTTCTCTTGCCCATTCTACCTCCGGAATCTGACTTTCCAATGCGACCCTAAGAGACTGTACTTCCAGCTCCACGGGTAACACGGCTTCCATTCCGTATACCAATGAATAGGGCGTAGCACCTGTGGAAGTTTTCACGGACGTCCGATACCCCCATAATGCATAAGGAAGCTTCTCCACCCAATCCTTGTAGGTTACTGCCGTTTTACTGAGGATGGTTTTGACGTTCTTGTTGGCAGCCTCCACAGCTCCATTAGTCTGGGGCCTGTAGGGTGAAGATTTGTGATGCTGGATACCGAATTTTGTGAACAACTTCTTGACCTCATCTTCGAAGTGCGTTCCGTTATCTGAAATAATCTCATGGGGTACTCCATACCGGCAGATTATATTGGTTTCGACGAACTTGGCCACATGTTTCGATTTCAACTCTACATACGCCGCCGCTTCTACCCATTTGGTAAAATAATCGATTGCTACTAGGATATATTTATACCCACCAGTTGCAGATGGCTTAATCTCTCCGATGATGTCTATCCCCCATACTGAAAACGGCCAGGGAGATGCCAGTTGATGCAACTCCACCGGCGGCATGTAGTTTGCACTGGCGTACACTTGGCATTGATGGCACTTTCTGACGTACTGCACGCAGTCAGTTTCCATAGTCGTCCAGTAATACCCCAACCTTAGCAGCTTCTTAACCAACATCCTCCCATTCATGTGTGACCCACACTCCCCTTCATGCACCTCCCTCATGAGTGTTTCTCCCATGCGGCGATCTACACAAAGAAGGTGTATCCCATCATAGGACCTTTTGAATAATTTCCCTCCGCAGATGATAAACTGCGTGGCGAACAGCCTTAATGCCCTACGATCCTTCTTATTGGCATTTTCCGGGTATTCTCCTTTTTCCAAGAGGTTCCAAACGTCAAAGTACCAAGGGTGCCCATCATCTGGCTCTCCGTCAATTACCAAAATTCCTTCTTCATGTGCGGGTCTAAACTTCTGTTGGACGGTCAGTAGCTCTATCTGGGTTCCAGCAGGCATTTGAATCATGGAAGCCAGGGTAGCCAAGGCGTCGGCGAATTGGTTGTGAGCTCGGGGTAAGGGTGTGAAGGTTATTTTCCGGAATTTCTGGGTCAATTTCTCTAGGTAGCTTTGGTAAGGCTTCAGGTGTTCTTCTCGGGTTCTCCATATCCTCTGTACTTGAGATATCACTAAGGCTGAATCCCCATATACCTCCACTTCTTTGACTCCCAATGCCAACAATGCTTCTAGTCCAGCGACACATGCCTCATATTCTGCCGTGTTATTGGAGTTCTGAAAGTTCAACTTTATCGATAGCGGCATGTGAGAACCATCAGGAGCTATTAGCAGGACCCCTACCCCATCTCCATACTGGTTCGAAGCCCCATCGAAATACATTTTCCACGCCTCGTCACACTCGACAACTAGAAGGTTCTCGTCGGGGAATTCATCGTTAAGTCCATATCCTAGGATTGGGTGTTCTGCGCAGTACTCGGCAACGGCCCCTCCCTTAATAGACTTTTGTGTCACATATACAAGTTCAAATTCTGCCAGTAGAATCAACCATCGAGATAGACGACCATTTAAAGCCGGTTTCTCAAACAAGTATTTAAGCGGATCCATTCTTGCCACTATCCATACCTCAAAATTTAGCAGAATGTGCCTCAGCTTCTGCACAGCCCAAACCAAAGCGAAACAGGACTTCTCTATCGCATTGTACTTTGCTTCGTAACCTTGTAGCTTCTTGCTTAAGTAATAGATCGCATGTTCAATACCACGATCATCCTCTTGCGCCAACATGCTTCCTAGAGCTTCCTCAAAGATGGACAGGTAGAGCAACAAAGGTTTACCAGGGCGTGGAGGAACCAATACCGGAGGATTCAAGAGATATCTTTTGATGGCTTCAAAAGCTTGTTGACATTGCTCATTCCATTCCTTAGGTTCCCCTTTCCTAAGCAGTTTGAAAATGGGCTCACAGGTAGGGGTTAACTTGGCTATGAAACGGCTAATGTACTGTAATCGCCCCAGAAACCCCCTAATTTCCTTCCCTGTTTTCGGTGATGGCATTTCCAAAATTGCCTTGACCTTCGTTGGATCTACCTCGATGCCCCTGCTACTCACAATGTATCCCAACAACTTCCCTGACGTGACCCCGAATGTGCACTTTTGTGGATTCAACCTCAGACTGTATTCCCGGATTCGTCCAAAGAACTTCCTAAGATTATCTAAATGCCCTTCTCGAGTCTCTGCCTTAACAATCATATCGTCGACATACACCTCTACCTCCTGATGCATCATATCGTGGAGTAGCGTGGTAGCCATCCTCTGGTATGTAGCTCCGGCGTTTTTAAGTCCAAATGGCATTACCGTGTAACAATACGTTCCCCACCCAGTTGTGAAGGTGGTCATATCTGCCGGCGCCATCCGTATCTGATTATATCCCGAGAACCCATCCATGAATGACATTAGAGCGCTCCTTGCTGTGTTATCTACCAACACATCGATGTGAGGTAGGGGGAAGTCATCCTTAGGGCAAGCCTTGTTAAGATCCCTGTAGTCAATGCACACCCGCACCTTTCCATCCTTCTTTGGTACCGGCACGATGTTGGCTATCCAATCCGCCTGATCTACCGTTTTGATAAACCCCACTTTTAATAACTTAGTCACCTCTTCCTTAACCTTCAACGACCATTCTGGTGCCATCCTTCTTAGTTTTTGTTTGACGGGCCTTGCTCCCTCCCTAATAGGAATGTGATGCTGTGCTATAGCGGGGTCGATTCCAGGCATGTCCTCATACGACCAAGCAAACACATCAGAAAACTCCTGCAGCAAAGCTGTAAGATCTGTACGTTCTTGCATGGACAGAGTAGAGCCAATTTGGATTTCCTTGATTTTCTCATCAGTGCTTATATTAATAATGATAGTTTCTTCTTTAATGGGTTCAATTTTCACATCTTGATTTTCATTAATTAGCTCATCTGGGTCTAAAAGATCGTGCATTTGTGCAATTTGATTGTTAGGGGACACAGCAGAGTAAGCAGAATCAAATTTCTTTGAATTATTGGAAATTACATCATTGGACAACTCAAACCCATACCCCGACCCGGACTCAGACTTAGACCCAACCCTAGACTTCTCCTGAGTAGGCTTATTAATTGCCTTAACACCATACGTGACCCTAGCCGCACGTTCCCAGATCCATGTGCTAGTATCCCCATCAGCCACAACAATAAGCTTGGTAGGGACGGTTTCATCAGTCAAAGAGAACACTTCTTCACCGCCCTTGGGTGACAACAAGACCTTCCAGCTTATCTGATCCATATTTTCCGCCCAGTCTCGCTCTTCACTTTCTTCTTCTGGGGTCCTCCTGTCTGTATCTTCCAGATTCAATTTCTCGCTAAAGAATACCTCCAACCCAGGCTTCCTTTCTCCGCTCCCTCGGTCTATCCATGGCTCAGGAAATCCACAATAGGGGAAACCTTCTCCTTCCTTCACAAAATTACCATTGAGAGTTTTTCCATTCTTGGGGATGCATTTGTCGTCCTCTTCAGTGTATCCTAGCCCTTGTCGGTTGGTTTGCATGTGGAAATCCGGGAATTCAGCTATCCCTTCTCCCCTTCGGCCTAGCCCCATCCCGGGCATATACCCCAGCTTTCTCATCATATGGGTCACGATATGGCTAACCCCCTCCCTAAAGTCGGGAGACACCTTCTCTCTTCCAGTTTCCTTCCTTTCAATCACCTGTACCAGCTTAAAACCTCTCCATTCCAACTCTTCGCTTCCTTCCTTCACTCTTGATATTTGCCCAGTTATTTCTCCGTCTCCATGGATCACTAGAACTCCCTCATCCCAAGGCAATTTTATTTTCTGGTGCACGATTGAGGGAACAGCTTGCAAAGGGTGTAGCCAAGTTCTTCCCAACAGCAGGTTGTAGTTGGCGGGAATGTCCATGACGCAGAATTCCACCATTGACTCAACGGGCCCTATTTTACAAGCGGCCTTGAAAGTTCCCATCACACTCCAACAGCTGTTGTCGTAACCCCTTACCGTCACAACAGAAGGTATCAAGTCTTCCTTGCCAACCCCTAGCTTAGTCGCGGTGCGCATCGGGCAAACATTCAATGCTGACCCATTATCGACCAGAACTACAGGTATTTTCAAATCCCTACATTCCACCGTGACATAGAGTGGCTTGGCATGCCCTGCCCCTTCAAGTGGCAGATCTTCATGGGAAAAGGTCATCACAGCCTTGCTCACCGAGCTGACTCCCATAAGTGATAGAACTTGCTCTGGTGTGGTTTCCATTGGTACTTTTTTCCTTGCCAATGCATCCAGTAAAGCCTGGCAATGTTTCTTCGAGGCGATCAGCAAGCCCCAGATGCTTATACTTGCTTGTGTTTTCTTTAACTGCTTCAGTATCCTGTCCTCCTCCTCCTCGTTTTGCTGCTCAATCCTTTCTCTTACTTCTTGGTTCAATTCTCTTCCGGGATGATCCCCTTCCAGATAATTAGGCTTGTAATGCCTCCCCGAGCGGGTTAAATGCATAGAATCCTTCTTCATTTCTGCCCAAATATCTTCCTCTCCACTATCATAATCTTCCCATGGAGCCTTCTTCATGCTGATCATGAGAATGAATTGTGACGGATCCTCCATTGCCTTCGTATCACTAACCATATTCATGTAGGCAGGAGGCGGTGTGTTTCGATAATTGGGAAGAGGGTTGTTCTGAATATTGGGCTTGTCGCCGCCTGGAGGAGGTAGCTTACCTGAATCAATCAGGTCTTGGATTTCATTCTTTAGGCGCATGCAATTGTCCGTCTTATGCCCGATCCGCTGGTGGAAGTCGCAAAACTCATTCTGCCTCCAATACGAGGGAATCGGGTTCGGCAGTGCCCTTGGTTCCAAGGGCTTCAGATAGTCCCTTTTGCTTAAGTTGGCCAAGGCTTTGGACAACGGGACTCCCAAGTCATGGTACACCCTTGGCGCTTTTGGTGCTGCTTGTGCCTGCTGGATAGCTCCCACTGTAGCTTGCGGCTGGGTTCCTCCATTAACCCTAGCACTTCCGCTTCCACCACCACTACCGGAACCGTATACTTTCTTCTGCCTATCCATCTGACCGCGGTGGATAGCATCCTCGATACGAGTTCCACACTGGTATAATTGTTCAAAATTCATGACAGAGGAAGTCAACATGCGATCAAAGTACACGGGTGTCAGGTTCCTCAAAATGATGTTTATCTGATCAATTTCTGTCGGCCTATTTACCATTTTGACAGCTTTAGCCCTCCAGCGAGTCAGAAATTCTGAGAACGTCTCATCCGTCTTTTGCCTAGTCATTTCCAAATCCCGCAGAGTGACATCCAACATAGTGTTGTACGCATACTTGTTTGTAAATTCTGAAGCCAATAGTTCCCAAGAGTCCGTGACTTTCGGATCAAGTGCATAGTACCACTTTGAGGCATCTGCCGAGAGAGATAAAGGGAAAGCGTGCAACACTTGATCGGAGGTCAACCCTCTCATCCGGGCAATGCTCAAGTACTGGCGCAAATGCTGTTTGGGGTCACCGGTGCCATCGAACTTTTCATAATCGGCTATTTTGAATTTCGGAGGGAGTTGCACCTTGGAGTCGGCTGTAATCCCTGCCATAGAATACATGTAATCATCCATGCCTTGTGATTTCTGCCATGCTGTTTGCATTCGGTCCATCCGAGCTTTCATCTCAGCGTTCTCTGCCGCCAACTTTTCTACTTTGGTGTCTTTTTCCTTGGTTTCTTTCCTTTTCAAGTAGTCCTCATAGTCATCATCTTCCCACTTCGGGTGCTCCTCCTCATTAACCTTGGGCTCTCCTTTCTCCTCAGTTTCGGGTGGTTCTTCTGTTCTCCCTTTCCCTTTCTCGAGCTTAGTAACCCGGTCCCGCATTTCATTCATGAAGCCCTTCATCTCGGTTCTATCGCTCCTCATCTGTTCAAGGATATCAGCCAAAGTCACCTGTTCTTCCATTCTTCCAGCCGGGGTTCTTCTTAATCTGTTAGTGGTCGGAGATCGGGCCCAAACACTACTCGGTGCTTCTCTCCCTGGTGAATCAATCTTGCTGAAACAGGAGTTGAGCGTAATGAGCACATGTCCATTAAACCTTCTCCCCTAGCCCAATCTGAATACCTTTAAACCCCTTATCTAAACCCATTGCTAGAGCCTTGTCATGTTCACTAGATCTTCCAAGGGTCTATGATGGGCAGATATTAATTTACGAAGTCGAACATCATTCTACCTTTGGCCCGTCACAAGTTCACACATATCTCACATGCTCACTTTGGATCCAAGCCCATTTCATTGTTTCCATTTGGATAGGCTTAGTCCAATTACAAGATCACATTTTTTTACCTCTCACTCATCAAGCCTTGGGTAGAATGATATTGGACTTCGATGTTCAATTTTAGATGGGTTGTGTTTATTCATCATAGAGGTCTGTTCCTAACTCTCAGCAGGTCTACGTGGTCCATCAGCTTTTTCATTTGAGCCCGTCATGCCTACACCTTGCACCTCATTTGGATTCTAGGCCCATTTTGTTCATTATCATCATTTTCTTTTCTCTTTTTTTTTTTTTTTTTTTCAATGGGCCTAGGTCCAATTACAACAGCACTTGATCTCCCCTTAATTTGGGCTCAAACTAGAAAGCTCATGTACAACGTGGGCCTCGTCCCATACCCGCGCTATACAAATGAGTATGGATGCAACATGACATGCGATATGACATACATTCAAACAAGGCTATGCAAAGGTCTTGGGGGACACTAGTGTGGTTGGTCAATGGGTACTTCTTCTTCAAGGGTTACCCAGGCTAGGGTGCTCAAAGAGCGACCCGTTAGCGTACTCACTAGCTTATTACAGGCTAGTGGCACAGGCCGTGGGTTGATGGTGCTGAATCGAGTTGCCCATAGGAACTAAATGGAACCCGGGTCTTTAATCAGACTGCCATCGAGGGATAACAAGTGCCAAATATCGTGCGCGTGTGTGCAATTTCAGTCTTATTCAATTAAATTTCCTAATTAATTAAAGCCAATAAATGTTTCGGAATCAAGCTCTCTATCCCCAGTGGAGTCGCCATTGTGAGCGCCGTGTCCTTTCACCATGTCGGCTCGGGAATACGCCACTAATCGCGGACGATTAGGGCGGAGAGGGAGTCGCCACCCGATTTTGGCCTCGGGAACCGATAGACCCCTAGCAAGGGCCCAACTCGTCATCACCCAAAGAATCAAGGTTCGGAGCTAAGGTACGCGGACGGGAAGGTGTTAGGCACCCGTCTGCGCCCGGCTAAAATCCGGCCTCACATACACTTATTGGCTTTAATTAAAAAGGAACTTAATTGAATTCAACCGTCAACCAAACACTTATGCAATCGAATTCAGATAATGGCATGCACAGATGAGAAAAAGGGAAGGAAGACCAGATATATAAACAGATATATATGATACAGAATATTCACAAGGTTGCAAAGGGGTACCTATACTGCCTACAAAAGAAAAGAAGGGATTAAACTGTAAAAACATGGCTCATGCACGTACGTGCATATGAGGTGCACGTACGTGCATACCATATGTACGTACGTACATGCTTATCAAATTCCATCCGATGCCTACCATGCTGTGCCCGAACAGATCTTTGACTCGAATGTATGCAGAAAAATGGCTATAATGCGATTTAGAGATGACAAAATGACCTAGACCTAGATGGCGAAATGACAGCAGATGCTAATAAAGATGCAATAGATATTTGTGGGCCTAAACCATGCGGATTAAATGCTAAGAATTAACAGAGAGATATATCATGCACGGAAAAAATGCTGGAGTTAACGGATAAATCTTATGTAGCCCTACGCATTTGAAATGGATGAGAAACTCATTTCAAACCTTAAATGCACAAATGAATCGGTGCCGGATTAGATCTGAACGTGTCCTAATTATGAGTATTAAATGACAGGATATACATATCAAATGCAATATTATAAATAATCATGCTAAAACGAAATTAAGGATTGAGAATGGTTACCCTCAGGTTCGGGCAGCAGCGATCCCTTCACAAGCGTGCTTTCTGGACCTCTCGTGGACACAGCCGTCAGTCTCAGGGTTTCTAGAGTGGTGGTTTTGGTAGCCCAAAATTCGGATCCCTTCTCTTGAATGAAAGTGGGGTATTTATAGGCGGGGATTAGGGTTTGGTTCGGGGGTTTCTAGGGTTTCCCAGCCGCCACCCAGCAGCCATCAGCGTGGGGGCTGCATAAGGTAAGAAACAAATTCGGAGGGAAGCGATGAAATTCAAAAAAAAGGGTCATGATCGTACGTGCATGGTATATGCACGTACGTGCATATCCCATGCACGTACGTGCATGGGGTATCAAATTGTCATTCCAGCCTGCTGTGTCCTCGTGAGTCCTTCGCGCGTGCTTGCGATGGTCTGTTGGCTACTGCCCTTCATCATCGGGTCTCAGAAAGTGGCTTGAGGTGTCAAGTGGTACAAAATGGGGTGTTAACACATAGGCCAAGCAACTTGAGAAGATCTTAGAGCCCTTGTAAGAAGCAATTCAAAGATCAAAGGAAGAAATCACCTAGCATAGCTTGAGCTTTCGAAGATGTCTACTTCTTTCTCTCTCTCAAAAAAAAAAAAAAAAAAGAAAAAGAAAGAAAGAAAAAAGGAGCAAAGAAGCACAAAAGAAAAGAAAGGGAAAGGATTAACATACATCTAAAGGCATTCAGAAGGAAGATCAATCAGAAGAAGGCCTTGTGTTCAAAGAAGGCTACTCCCTATGTTCGTGCCCTGCAGGAAAAGTTCAAGCCAAATGAGGGTGATCCCTATATGGTTATGTGTAGAGCCTAAGCTCACTAGGTTGAAAACCTAAAAAGGTGACTTAGGCAAAAGTTAGGGCTTTTGAAAAAAAATGATGATGAAAAACAAAAAAAAGTGATTCTCTTGAACTACGAGGACCTGATTCTCCACAAAAAAGAAATGTTAGTTTGTTTGATTAATATCTTGTGAAGATTAAGGCGGAGATACGTAGGCAGCCCATTAAGTTACTTTGGGTACAGTCCAATTCATTAAAAAAAGAAAAAAAAGAGAGAGAAAAAAGGGGCTTTGCATGTAACCAACTATTGAAGGCAATTCTTTGTGACTAAGTTAAAAGGAAGCTGTTTCATTCATTGAATTAGTGAGCTTAAAATACTACATGCCACTGAGTGATATAATTTGATTATTCTTCTTTTTCAATTTGCTATTGTTTGATTTTCTCAATTCCTTCATGTGTCCTTCTGCTTTCATCTTTTGTTTCTCTTGAATCCTGTGCGTCTCTAATGGTCATTAACCTTGTCCTTTAAAAGTACTTATTCACTATATATATTCCATTTGTAAAGTCCATTAGATTTTGTCCCATCATACTTTAATTTTGACTTAGACTCTTGTCATGGATTTAATAATGGAAAAAGGGTAATAGTAACCACTAAAGAATGATTTGCCTCAATTGTAGGCATGAGACTTTATGAGCTTGGGAGAATGGGTGTTGCTTTCTATGAACTTGGGGCTAATTTGTCTTGCTTAGTAAGAGAGCTTGAACAAACATGATACTCTACGAACTTAGGGGCTGATTCTACTCGTAGAAGAAGAAATGAAATGTGTGTTAAGGTTGGTTTACTTGATCAGAGAACCTGAATGAATTAATAAAGAGAATGGGTTGAGGCTTCATGAGTTGAATTTCTTTGCGCTAAGAAGAAAAGAGAAAAGGAAAAGAAAAAGAAAAAGAAAAGAAAAGAAGAGAAGAAGAGCTCCCTAGGTTGAAAACCCGAAAGGGCGACCTAAGCAAAAATTAGGGCAACCCACTAGGTTGAAAACCCGTAAAGGCAATCTAGGCAAAAGTTAGGGTTTTGAAAGAAAAAGAGAAGTGAAGAAAAATAAGGGAAGATGAGTATCCACTCTATTCTATACCTTGAAGAAGAATCCATGGGTTTAATCAAATCCTCTTGAAATGCATTGTTTCCTAAGAAGGCATGAGTACTATTCTTTCAAGAAAGAAAAATGTTTTTTTGAAAACTTGCATGACTGTGCTAAGTCCGGATAAGTGACCGAAAAATCTTTATGGGAAAAATGAGATGAGAATGATGATTGTTTTAATATATGTTTTTTTGTGTGAGTTGCATGTCTTTTAGCTAAGCCGTAACATATTTGCGAAATAATCAATAGGAACTTTCCCCAATCATTTCAAAGACAATGAAAAGATAAACTTTTAAAAGTATGAAGATACCAAAAATGATGTGAATTGTTTTCCTTGAAAAGGAGAGAGGTTTAAAGAGAAGTTTTCACCTAGAAGGGGTATGGTTATTGATTTTGTTGCAAGCTAGAAGAGCTTTGGTAAAATGAAAATGTGAAAGGGTTAACCTTTGTGATTTGTGCATAGGTTGATAACATTCGACCTTCTGATTTCTTATGATATTGGTATTGAGTTGCTTGATAGCATTTGCTTGAACAGTTTCTCCTTATATTGTTCACCGATTCGACTGGTGTAATATGGGAAGACCTTTTATCGAACAAAGTTCAGTGTAAGCTATGGATACCTCATATTGTTTAACGATGCGACTGGTGCAATATGGGAAGACATTTCATCGAACGTAGCTCGGTGCAAGCTATGGATACCTCATATTATTCACCGATGTGACTGGTGCAATATGGGAAGACTTTTCATTGAACGTAGTTTGGTGTAAGTTATAAATACCTTATATTGTTCACCGATGCAACTGGTGCAATATGGGAAGACCTTTCATCGAACAAAGTTCGGTGTAAGCTATGGATAACTCATATTGTTCACCGATGCAACTAGTGCAATATGGGAAGACCTTTCATCGAACTAAGTTCGGTGTAAGCTATGGATACCTTATGTTGTTCACCGATGAAACTGGTGCAATATGGAAAGACCTTTCATCAAACAAAGTTCGGTGTGAGCTATGGATACCTCATATTGTTCACTGATGCAATTGGTGCAATATGGGAAGACCTTTCATCGAACAAAGTTCGATGTAAGCTATAGACACCTCATGTTGTTTATCGATGAAATTGGTGCAATATGGGAAGACCTTTCATCGAACAAAGTATGGTGTAAACTATGGATACCTCATATTGTTCACCGATAACACTGGTACAATATGGGAAGACCTTTCATCGAATAAAGTTCGGTGTAAGCTATAGATACCTCATATTGTTCACCAATGCGACTAATGCAATATGAGAAGACCTTTCATCGAACAAAGTTCAGTGTAAGCTATGGATACCTCATGTTGTTCACTGATGAAACTAGTGCAATATGGGAAGACCTTTCATTGAACAAAGTTTGGTGTAAGCCATGGAGACCTCATATTGTTCACCGATGAAATTGGTGCAATATGGGAAGACTTTTCATCGAACAAAGTTTGCTGTAAGCTATGGATACCTCATATTATTCATCGATGAGACTGGTGCAATATGGGAAGACCTTTCATCGAACAAAGTTTGGTGTAATCTATAGATACCTCATATTGTTCACTGATGAAACTGGTGCAATATGGGAAGACTTTTCATCAAACAGAGTTTGGAGTAAGCTATGGATACCTTATATTGTCCACCGATGCAATTGGTGCAATATGGGAAGACCTTCATCGAATGTAGTTTGGTGTAAGTTATGGATACCTCATATAATTTGCTGACGCAACTAGCGTATAATATGAGAAGTATGTGTGAAGAGTTCTGTGGAACTTATGGGGAGTACCTTTGTGTGTGAGGAGTTTTGAGAAGTACCTTTGTGCGTGAGGAGTTTTGTAGAACTCCTGAGGAGTACCTTTATGAGTGAGGAGTTCTATGGAATTCATAAGGAGTATAGTTATGTGTGGAAAGGTTTGTGTGTGACGAGTTCCAGGGGTAGGTGGCATCTGACCTATAGAATTCAGTGATATTATTACCTTTTCATGTTGTTTCCCTGGTGGGTATTAATGAAATTAATTTCACCAAGCAAAAATGGGCTGTTCTTCTATTATTGGTTCACAAGTGAAACTTGTTCACTAATGATGGGCTTCTGTCACACCCCATTTTTGTCAACCCCATTAGAGGTCATCATTTCATGGAGGTTTTTATTTTATTTTTGAGTCTAGGCATTTGCATTAGGTTTTTAAGGCATTAAGGATTATGCATATGAATTTTGGTTTGATTTGGAGGAGGTTTCAATAGTTAATTAGAGATTTTGTGACTTTAAGGGCATTATTGTCTTTTAAGTCGTATCTTTTCCATTTGACTTTGAAATGATCTCCAAGTTGTCAATTAGAGTTCATATGGATATATAAAGTCTATATATAGGGTCAATTTGATGAATTAATGGTTTAAAATCAATTCGGCTTATAATAGTTCAAGTTGGCTAAAAGACCCTTTTTTGGTTCACTCAAATCGACTCATGTGAGCCACTAATTTTCTCTCATTTAACTTCAATTGGGCTTTATTTACATCCTAAACATGTTTAAAAAAGTTGAATTTTGATTTAGAAAACATTTGGCTCAACCTTGTGTGCAAACCCTAGCTTTGCGACGGTGGTGCACCATGGTTAGCCGTTTTTGTAAAACTTAACCATGCACCCATGGTTAAGGATTTTTGTCCTAAAATGTCTAAAAATGTGTTCCCCTTCAAACCACGGTCGTTTTAGTTTTTATTTTGTCAAAACTGGACTTAATTTGACCCTTGTAAGACTTCCAGAAGGCGAAAGAGTTTAACCGAAGTAAGCTAACGGGAGCCCTTTGGGTGACCGTCCAGGGCTGGACGGTTACCTAAGGGAATCCGTCATTGCTTAGGATTCTTCCGCTTTTTTCCTTTTTTGATGGATTCTTCCGTCCTTGCAAGTTGTTTCCTTCTAAAAGTGAGTAACTTTGAGTTGTTTGAGCACCAAGAGAGTCTCTAATAGCCCTAGAATCATTATTTAATGAATTAATCTTAGCCATTGGTTTATTAGATCAATCCCCTATATAAAGAACATGATATTCAGCACATAGGGGGCTACAAGTGCATTTTACACTTAGAGAGAGAGGGAGTTACAAGATTGGGAGTTGAAGAACACCAAAAGGAGGCTCTCTAACCCTAAGCAAGCAAGAGAAGAGTTGTTTCAGAGGCAAGGGAAGTTCTACAAGAGGTAAACACACTTTCAATTGCTGAAATTGGGCTTTCCTCCTCCTTCTTCTTCTTCTTTCTTCATGATAGTTCTAGTGCATGTAGTAGCTCTACCTATTAGTTGAATTGAATACTTTTGTGATGTTATATGGATGATTTTAGGATGGTTCATGGTTTAATACGCTTGAAAAGCTTTAGTTTACCAAGGTTTTGAAAGCGTTATCCCTTTTATCCTTTTAAGTCATGCATGTTTCATATAGCCTATTTGCTGTGATTATTTGGTTTTTTTCTTCATCATGGTTGGTTTATATATATGATTTGGAGTTGAACCATGTTGGGCTTTTTATTCATATAGTTTATTTTCTAGGGTTTTGGAGAAATTATCCTTTTTAAGGATAATTATCATTTTTAGAGAGTAGGGTTTTGCATGAGGCTATTTAGGAATGTGTTTAAGCATGAAATCTTTTCTACTATGTTCTTAAGTATATATTTTATGGAAGATATGTTGATAGATCTTTCATATGAGGTGATTTCCACGTAAAATTATCTTAAGATAATTTTGCTTAAGAAGGCTTGCTGTAAGAGGCCTTTTTTCATGTTTTGCATAAAATATCATATTTTTGTTTTGAGTTAGCTTTGTTTACGTGCTTAATGATATTCTCATGATTATTATAGAGTCTTTTGCATATTTTTCTTAGTTTTGTGAATGTAGACTAGGTCATTGCATGTAGGAGCATACTAGGGTTTTTTGTTTCCTTTTAATTATTGCTTTTGCATGATTATTAGGATAATTTTAGGACTTTTAGTATTTTGTCCAGATTTTATTAATGCCTTATAGTGATGATTTGAGCATATTGGTAAGTGATTTGAGCATGGTAATTACCCTATAGCAATAGTAGGGTAATTATTTGCTAATTTGGCAATAATTTGAAGGTGATTTGCATAAGGTAAGTTCAGGTATTGTATACTTCTTTCCCTCATTCCCTTCTCCCTCTTGGGTTATTTCCTTGATAAAGGGTCATGATAATCTCTTGGTTTCTTAAACTCTATTTTTCCATTCAAATTCAAATTCTTCTTTATTCCTATCTTGGAAGCTTTTTTGGAATTTTTTATCCTTATAAATGGAAATCAAGGGTTTATCATAATTCTTTTAAAAGGAAATAACCTATTCTATTCGAACTACGTGGACTTTGATCCATGTATTTTGATGCATGGTACGTAAGCACTCAATTGATGTTCAAGTCCGCCCTAGGATACTAAGTATCCTAGGTTTTCTTTTTCTTTTTCTTTTATTTATTTATCCATCACATATGATTGCTAGTGGAGTAGGACGGATTCATGCTTGTGATTGCTAGTGGATTAGGGTGAATTTGTCCATCACATATGATTGATAGTAGAGTAAGATGGATTTGTAATTGATATGCATGCTGTGTTTTATTGATTGACATTGATTTGCATGTGGTTAAGTCATTAAATTAGCCCAACCAAATTAAGAGACCAACTCGGGTGATGTGGGTGCCTATGGGCTTAGCCCAGAACCTTCCCACATCGTAACTTAGCCGCCAAATCCAATTTTCTAGTTTTAAAGACTTTTCCTTTCCTTTTAAAATGGAGTCATGAGGTTTTGGAAATAAAACATTTTATGATTTTCCTCTTTTCCTTAAAAAATGAGGTGGCGACTCCTTTCCTTTGTGTCTTTCACATATTTGCTAAAATCCCGTGGGCCGTTTTCTTGGGTTCACAGTGACTTGAAAGACACTAATGCGGCTATGAAAGAATAAAAGGCCGAGTTGTGACAAATGAATTTTAAGTTAAAGGAAAGGGCTTGTGACTTGCAGCAACACAATATTGAGTTAAAGCAAAAGCATTTTGAGTTGCAGCAAAACATTTTTGATTGCAACAATTGAATTACGAGTTGTTGGAAAAACAATTGGAGTTGAACTAAAGGAATTCTGTGTTAGAAGTACAATTGAGAACTAAAAAATGTTGGAATAGGATTTATGATATGTTAGCCATTTCCTTTGTGTTTTTATGTATTGTTATGGTCTTTGGATGGATGTTTGGTAAACTAGATGGGAAGACTAAGTATATGTATTTGGAGTGATATATTGTAATGGTTACTTGTAATGGTTACTAACTTGTTTTGTTAAGTATATATGTTCGGATTGATGTATTGTAATGTTTAGCTACTAATATATTATGTTAGTTTGGTATTATTGATGAATTATGCATTACCAAAATCTAATTAAGGCATTACCATTTATATACTTAAATGCATTACCAAACGACTCATGGCATTACCAATTCCCACGATTGGCATGTGTTTACTGGACAGTTAGGGTAGCTTTCATAGCATTTAGGCCTCTTATGTAGAAGGCTGAGGCAAGAACCTTGAAAAAAAGAAGTTTCTGCATCAGTTTATTGGTCAATTTTTGATAAAGGAAATTTGCTTCAGTTTCTTGGTAAACACCTAAACCAACATTTAACAAAAAATAAAAAAATAAAAAAAAAATTGACCTTTAACTTAAGGTTTCACCATTACTACTGTCGTTGATGCTTACCCATCTTTCCCTCCCTCTCTCAACCTAATCATTTGATTTTGAAAATCTAAACATAGTACAAGTTATGTCCTTCAGCCAACAAGATCACCACTAGGCCAAAGGGAAAGGGATTGAAATGGCATCATTTGCACTAAAAAAGTTGATACACTTCTAGGTTGGATAGGGGCATCTTTCTACCCTATTACCTGTATCCTTGTGTGAGCGCCACGCCCGGTACCACATGGTTCGAGAATACGCATTAGCCTCAAAGGACTAACACGGAGAGGAGTCGCCACCCAATAATGGGAACGAGTGAACCCTAGCAGGGTCTAGCTCGTCATAACCAGAGATTCGGGTTCGGAGCTAGGGTACGCAGTTGGGAAGGTGTTAGGCACCCAGCCACGCCCGGTCGGAACCGGCCCCCACACATGATTGATGGCTTTAATTAATCTAAATATTTAACTAAAATCAACCCTACTCATTCAACCACAGCAGCACACAAATCATGATGATATGATGGAAACAAGAGATATAAAACAAACATAAAGAAATGACCATGCAAATTAATTAACTATCATAATAAATACGATAAAGAGGGAAACTGTCTGCCGAGGTAAGGTGCGTACGCATCACTGATTGGTGCGTACGCACCTAATAGGCATTTCACGCAGAATCACAGAACTCACATATCAGTCTACATCATGCATCCTTAATAAAATAAAATATGCAGAAAATAAATATGAATATGAATATAGACTAAACCTAAATCATGCTAATCATGCTGTAGACAGAAAAATAAAATAAACTAAAATAAAAGAAAAACTGTCTGCCAATACTTTATGTGCGTACGCGGTATTATTTACTGCGTACGCACACCATATACTGAGTACGCAGTACAATAATTGCGTACGCACCTATTGGCGATTTATGTCATCTCTCAAAACTCATTGTATGCGATCAGAAATCATATATGTCCGTTTTCGCAGATTAGAGTCTGAAACCACCTTTATGGTAACACAGGAGATTTTCATACCAGCAAAATCATCATATAATTAAGCCCTAGTCTATTGCATGATGTTTATATAGAAATATGCATAAAGTCCTAAGTTCTCTTATGGAAAGAGTCCACTATGTGATGATATGCAATCAATATCATGCAGTTATCATGGCATTCATGGCAGCACATTACTTTATGAAATATGAATTTTCATGCTTAATAGGTAAATTATACATACAGAATACAGATGTTACCCTCAGGGTTCTCCACTCTGATTCCTTTAAGGACTACTCCTTCTTGAACCTCCAGAGTTGCAGCTTCCTACACTCTCTCTCTCTTCCTCTCTTTCCTTCTCTCTCTTTTCCTCTCTTTCCTTCTCTCTCTTTTTGTTCTATAGCTTTCCTTCTCTCTATGATTTTTCCCCCCCTCCCCTTTCTTCAGGTGTCTAGTGGGTTATATATAGGCATAGGAAGTAGGATTAGGGGTCTCTGCTGTTTTTCCCGAAATCTAGGTCTCCTAAGCATGTTACAACACGTTCCTTGAAAGAGTTCTGATCTGGAGGGCAAATGGCCCGAAAAGAAAGGTTCTGGAAGCATAAGATGCGTACGCACCATAATTCCATGCGTACGCACCCATATTAATGCGTACGCATTTATGTTCGTGAATTTACCATATTTCTTAGTTGCAACTCTTTTGGCTCATGTAGGCGAATGCCAAAGTTTGTCAAAGTATATGAACTAACCTCATCACAGGGCGTTTCCAATCCGACTCATCGGGTGCAAAATGGGGTGTCTACAGTTGCCCCTCTTTCGATACCGCCTGCTTGACGGGTAGTATCGAAAGACTTAGCAGAGCCGCCATTTTGGCCCGCTGACCGAGTGGAAACCAAAGCAAACATAGTCCATGCGATTCAAAGTGATAGGATTCTGTTTGGGCAAAACAGATTGGGCATGCAAAGATCCCTGACTAGGGCATGGGCCTTGACGAAGGTCCGAAGCGAGTAAACCCTAACGAGGGTATGGGCCTTGACAAAGGTCCGGAGCGAGTAATCCCTAACGAGGGTATGGGCCTTGACAAAGGTCCGGAGCGAGTAATCCCTAACGAGGGTATGGGCCTTGACGAAGGTCCGGAGCGAGTAACCTCTTACGCGGGCATGGGCCTTGACGAAGGTCCGCAGCGAGTAAACCCTGACGAGGGCATGGGCCTTGACGAAGGTCCGCATGGGCCTTGACGAAGGTCCGCATGAGTAATCCCTGACGAGGGCATGGGCCTTGACGAAGGTCCGCATGAGTAAACCCTAACGAGGGTATGGGCCTTGACGAAGGTCCGCATGAGTAAACCCTAACGAGGGTATGGGCCTTGACGAAGGTCCGGAGCAAGTAATCCCTGACGAGGGCATGGGCCTTGACGAAGGTCCGTATGAGTAAACCCTAACGAGGGTATGGGCCTTGACGAAGGTCCGGAGCAAGTAATCCCTGACGAGGGCATGGGCCTTGACGAAGGTCCGTATGAGTAAACCCTAACGAGGGTATGGGCCTTGACGAAGGTCCGGAGCAAGTAATCCCTAACGAGGGCATGGGCCTTGACGAAGGTCCGTATGAGTAAACCCTAACGAGGGTATGGGCCTTGACGAAGGTCCGGAGCAAGTAATCCCTAACGAGGGCATGGGCCTTGACGAAGGTCCGTATGAGTAAACCCTAACGAGGGTATGGGCCTTGACGAAGATCTGCAGTGTAATCCCTGACGAGGGAATCTTGGACTTTAAGTTTCAGGCCCAAATCGCATCGTATGTGCGTACGCACTGTGAGATATAGTCATCTGTATTAGATGTGCGTACGCATCTGGTTCAACTGCGTACGCACCTCGACAAGAAAAACTAAAAAAAATAAGGGAAACGGCACCGTTTGAGCAGGGGAAGGGTTTCAAATCCGCAAAACCCTCCTCCTTCTCCGGCATTTCCGCCGTTGAACCCCGAAACAGCACCCTTTCTCCTCCATAACCGCCCCCCTCGAAGCCATTACCACACCCCTTCGAGGCCATCAACACGCCCCTTCGAGGCCATCAACACTCTGCATTCTCTCTACTCCTCCTGCCTTCCTCTTCTCCTACAACCAAACCTCCTCTCTCCTCTTCGTTCGCTGCTCCATTGCCGACGATGCCGCCGAAGAACAAACGTCCCCGCGGAGATGACGAGGGCTTCACCATCAACCGCTGGGACCCCCAACTGCGGCCCAACGCCATCCCTAGCATCCTCCACCGTCCTCAGGAGCATCTCTCGCATATGGCGAGGCAGCAAAGGGTAAGTTCTTTTCGAACTCGAAAACCCATTTCAGTTTTATCGTTCTTCCAATTGCAACATTTTTCCTTTTTGATTCTTTTCTGTCGATGGCCACCACTCAAAAACACTTGGACTTGTTAATCGAAACGAAGTGACCCTAAAAAATACTGTGAAAACTGCTTAAAACCAACTGAACTGTGGAAGGGATGGTGGACGGAGGTTGAAGATGACTGATAGTGTTTCAGAGGTGCGTACGCACTAGGTGATGCTGCGTACGCATGACATGTAATGCGTATGCAGTCATACGACTGCGTACGCATTCTTAGGAATGTGATTTCACACAGATCGGAGATGGGACAGAAAATGCGCGTACGCATCTCATGACACTACGTACGCAATATATCACTGCGTACGTGATAGCGTGAGGTGCGTACGTGATCCATGGATTTTTCAAACCCAGCAGAGAAAGGACAGTGCGTACGTGTTCTGTTCAATGTATACGCGTTCTCTCGGGTGCGTACGCAATGAATGTGGGTGCGTACGTGCTCCATGGCTTTTTCAAACCCTATCAGAGAAAGGACAAGGCGTACGCGTTCTGTTCAATGTGTACGCATTCTCTCGGATGCGTACGCAATGAATATGATGCGTACGCAATACGTAAATACGTTTCTATTTAGTGATTGATAGATAAGTGCGTACGCATCCATTTTACTACGTACGCATGCTAATGAATGCGTACGCATGCTAATAATAACACTTACCTGTATACTTACCTGCCCTTGGATTTTGCAGATTCCTTCGAAGCGATCCGGTCGGGGGAGTCTTGACAGTCTCACAGGGTGGTGGGAGAGACTTACGCCCGAGACCCAGCAGATAGTATCCGACGCTGGTTTTGGGACGTTGACGCAGGTTACCATCTACAGCCAGGCGAGCCATACCTTAGTCTTCTGCATGGCCGAGCGCTGGTGGGACACCACCCACACATTACACCTGGCCGGTAGGGAGTGGACTCTGACTCCCCTTGACTTTCACCGCCTTACGGGCTTTCGGATGAGGGGGCGCCGTTTTACCTTTGAGCTGACTGATGATCAGAGAGATGCGCTCACCAGGCGCTACCTGGGTTTGCCGTGCCCGACTGCTACTATGAAGTACCCCCTCCTACATCGTGCATTCGCGGGGAAGGGGCAGGGCACTGCTGAGGAGCGCGATGCGATGGCTCGCGCCTTCATGTTGTATGTCATAGGGGCCTATCTGGTCCCTAATGCGTCTCAGACTTTCGAGCCGGGCTGGCTCCTAGCTTTGGAGGACCTTAGCGTGGCGCGGGAGTATGGATGGGGGACTGCAGTTCTGTCGCACCTCTATGCCACCATGGATGCCCTTAGTCGGGTGAAGTCCGACTCCTTGACCGGTTGTTGGCGACTTTGGTCGGTAAGTGTCTACTTTCAGCGCTTTCCTTTCCCTTTTCTTCCTTTTAATCATTATCTTTCTGGCTTTTGGGCAGTTATGGGCACAGGCTTATATCGACTTGAGTCCCTTGGGCGATCAGGAGGACTTGGGGCACACCGGCCTCCGGGAGTTCTTGGACAGGCTTACCCCGGTAAGCTTATCTATTTATCCTTTGTTGTTTCTTCATGTGAGTTCATTAATCTCATCCGTCCTTTTTTTTTTTTTTTTTTTTTTTTTTTTTTTTTGGATGCAGGCACGGATGCGTGCTCGCCCGTGGTTGGGGCAGGCTGGGGTAGGTCCTCCGGAGTGGGAGGAGGAGGCTCGGGCGATGTCGGAGACTTCCTGTCTGCTTGCCTATCCTCGCTCTCGCGCCCTGTATCTGGCGGAGAGGGTGGTGCCCCAGTTGACAGCAGATGCTGCCTTGTGCGCCTTGGTCCCTTATGATCCCCCTGCATTTTCCCTTGTCCCTTACCAGATGGCAGCCGAGGACTTGGAGACGTGGTCTGGTGGTATCCCCTATGCATCCCGCTTGCTAGGCCCTGACCATGACTACCCCTCCTTTGCTCGGGATCGCCTCATGCCCAGTTTCATCGGTCATCAGGTATTCATCTGTCCTTCCCTTGTCACGGTTCTCTATTGATCTTTGCGCGTACTTAGCTTCTTTCTCTCTTTTTTTTTTTTTTTTTTTTTTTTTATCAGGCACCTGCTGCTGGCATGCCGGAGGGAGGTCTCCCCATCACCCTTCCATCTTATTCGGTACCCCTCTACAATGCTGAGGACGTGCCTCGTGAGGAGCCTATTGTGCCAGATCCCCAGGCTTATCCTCTTCCTATTCCTCCTGGGACTCGCCAGGTACCTGCGTAACCCTGCAAAATAGCCCTAGGATTTTTGGTTAAGTTATGCTATGCATGCTCTAACGAACCTACCCTTTCCCTTTTTAGTTGACCCTTGCTGAGACCGAGCAGCTGTACCAGATGTTCGGTGGGCTGAAGCTGATGCTGACGGCTCACTCCCGGACAATTTGGGAGCTTCGTCGGGAGATCGCGCAGGCTCAGGAGGAGGGTGATGATGATAGTGACAGTGACGGGGACGCTGCCTAGGCTTAGATTTTGTTATTTCCTTCTTCTTTTCTCTTTTTGGAACAATATTATTTATTATATTTTGAGGACATGTACTTAACTAATTACTTTTCAATTTTACATGCTGTTCTGAATTGCATTATGTTCTTTCCTTGTGAGTGTTTTCCGAAATTTTCTTCATATGCGGCCCAGACTTTTCCCGGGTGATGTAGCATATGCGTACGCATCATAGTTACTGCGTACGCAGTATACTGGATGCGTACGGATCAATGGATGTTGCGTACGCATCATAACTCGATCAAGATCAGGATGCAGGGAGCTTCCCTGCAGTCCCCTTGTAGGACTCAAACTCTGCTTCACAACCACAGTCCAACTAAGGACTCCTTCCAGGACTGCCTATAAATTGGGGTATTTTCTGGTAAAGCCTCTCCTCGTCAATCATGGAGAGCTCTCTTCCCCCTCAGGGTCTGTCACGGTGGCTGAAAACCCTGGACCGAGGTGCTCGCGATCTTTTTCAAGCTAAATTTCGAATTTCCTCTCTATTCGATTACGCTCATGTGAAAATCAATCATAGCTTTTTACGCGAGGTTGCTGAGTTTTGGGACCCCGCTCGACACGTATTCCGTTTTAATCGTAATGAGCTATGCCCCACCATGGAAGAATTTGGTGCTATTCTTGGGCGACCTGACTTCACCCGCGTTCTCCTGCCGAAGATGACTATCACGAAGGCTGAAGATCTGGTCCGTTCATTCGGAATTTCCCTGAGGCTCGCGCGATCATGGCTTGTGGATTCGCGCATTGTCCTGGAAAACGTAATATCATACTTTACTGCACTCCCTTTCCCGATCTTGACAGCGCAGGTTGACTGCTATCTGAACGCCGTTTGTGTTGTCCTGACGGCAAGTTATCTGTTTGTGGGACCCGAAGGTCTGGCGGATGTTTCTATCCTGCCTGTCGTTCTCGAACTTGGGGAGCGTAACCCCTGCATGCTCATCCTTGCGGATACTCTCAACGATCTGGACAAATTTGCCCGCGAAGAAGTGTCTTTTTTGGGAGGCAGCCCGCTGCTTCTGCAGGTGAGGGTAAAATGCCCCTTCTTTCGTGCGTACGCACACACATTAGGGCGTACGCACAAACATTAGTGCGTACGCAGTTGTGTAGGTGCGTACGCATTATGATAGGTGTATACGCAAGTGTACATTCTGATCCTCATTTCCCCTGTCTTCTTAATGGCAGATATGGCTGTTGGAACGTCTGCAGCTGGTGAGCAAGCCTGTGGTCAGTCCCTGGGCATATCATCCTCCCGACTTTCGCCGTCGTCCTCTTATAAAACCGTTTCCGGGCGCCGACGATTTGCGCACTATGCTAGCCCATCTTCCTTGTCATGATATTTGTTGGTTTTGCCCCTGGTGGAGAATTTCTGAGATGACGACTGATCTCATCTTTTCTCGTGGTGCCATGTTGGTCGGTTTACGGGAGATCTCATATTGTCCCACTTCCTGTATTCGGCGGCAATTTGACCTACCTCAGACTCCCACAAATGGTGATCACCTAGGATATACCTGCCCTGCCAGGGCTCGCATCGTTGAACGAATTGGGGAAGCTTGGGCAAGCAGAACTTTGATCCGCCCTATTGTCGCACCACCGTTAATTTCCCCAAGCTCAGATTACTATATTTGGCTTAAGGTTGATATGCGAGCTTCCGAGGAGGCAGAAGTGAGTCGTAAAAGAAAAAGGGGAGGACAATTTCTTGGGGACAAAAAGAAACTGAAAGTTTGACTTGCTTTTATTAATATGCTTGTTTCAGAATACATTTCATTTATTTCCTCTTTCCTTTCTTAAATATGTAATCAATAATGGCCATGAAAGTTGTGGTCGAGTTTATTATTAGTGAAACTATCCCTATTAATCTCGCACCATCTCCATCCTGTTGTCCATACAGAATCTTATCCACTTTATATATAATATTTGCGCAAACGATCCATATTGACCGGATGTGTGAACTCATTCCCTTCCTCGTCCATTATCTTGACTGCTCCCCCTGACAGTATTGTTTTGACGATATATGGTCCTGCCCAATTCGGTCTGAACTTGCCCCTGGGGTAGGAGACACGAGCCAGAATTTCTTTTAGCACCAGGTCTCCCTCCCTTAGATTTCTCGGTCTTACTTTCTTGTTGAATGCACGGGCGATTCTTCTCTGATAGCCCTGCACATGATACATGGCCCCTAATCTTTTTTCGTCCAGCAAGGCGAGCTGTTCGTATCTTTCTCGTGTCCACTCCGCTTCGGGAATTTGATTTTCTATCATAACTCGTAAAGACTCGACCTCAACTTCTACTGGCAATACTGCTTCCATCCCATACACCAAAGAATAAGGCGTAGCCCCCGTGGATGTCCTTATGGATGTTCGATACCCCCATAGAGCATATGGTAACCTTTCTACCCAATCTTTGTGTGTTTTGGCTGACTTCATAAGAATGTTCTTAACATTTTTGTTGGCCGCCTCTACTGCCCCATTGGTCTGTGGCCGGTACGGAGACGAGTGGTGGTGCTGGATATGATACTTATCAAGCAGTTCTTGTGTTTCTCCTTCAAAATGCGACCCGTTATCCGAAACGACCTCATGAGGTACCCCATATCTACAGATTATGTTGGTCTCGATGAATCGGGCCACATGCTTGGCTTTCAGTTCTGTATATGCTTCCGCCTCTATCCATTTGGTAAAGTAATCTGTGGCCACTAATATGTATTCATGTCCGCCAATAGCTTTTGGGTGAATTTTGCCAATGATGTCTATTCCCCAGACTGAGAATGGCCAAGGGGAGGTCAATTGATGTAGTTCTACAGGCGGAGTACACCGCATGTTGGCATGAATTTGGCATTGATGACATTTCTTTACGTATAACACACAGTCTGTCTCCATAGTTGACCAGAAGTAACCCAATCTGACCAGTTTCTTTGCCAGCATTCTCCCATTCATGTGTGGTCCGCAAACCCCTTCATGAACTTCGGTAACCAACACCCGGGCCGCTTCTTTACTTATACATAGCAGATGAGTTCCGTTGGGCGATCTTTTAAATAGTTTCCCTCCGCACAGGACGTATTGGGCTGCCAGCAACCTCAGCGCCCTGCGATCTCTTTTATCTGCCCCTGACGGGTAAGCCCCTTTTTCTAAGAAATTTTGGATGTCGAAATACCAGGGGTTTCCATCGTCTACCTCTTCTTCTAGGGTCATAATAGCGGTTTCATGGGAGGGATGGGACTTTTGTTGGATCATGAGTGGTTGTAAGGTTATTCCTTCGGGGATGTTGATTAGAGAGGCTAAAGTGGCTAAAGCATCAGCGAATTGATTTTGGGATCGGGGTAAAGGGGTGAAGGTGATTTTACGGAATTTTTGGGCTAGGCTTTCTAGGTAGGCTTGGTATGGCTTCAAGTGCTCCTCCTTGGTTTTCCATATCTTTTGGACTTGGGCTATGACCAACGCGGAGTCTCCATATATCTCTGCTTCCTCTACTCCCAGGGCTAATAGTGCTTCCAGTCCTGCTATGCAAGCTTCATATTCTGTAGTGTTATTAGAATTCTTAAAATCCAGCTTTATGGATAGAGGTACATGGGACCCATTAGGCGATATTAAAATAACTCCGATCCCGTTCCCGTATTGATTTGATGCCCCATCGAAATACATTTTCCAAGTCTTTGAACACTCTATGTAAAACAGATCTTCATCCGGGAAATCTTCCCTAAGAGCTTGTCCCATTACCGGGTGTTCTGCACAAAAATCGGCTACCGCCCCTCCTTTGATGGCCTTCTGAGTAACATAGGTCAGCTCAAACTCAGATAGCAAGAACAGCCAACGTGACAGCCTGTTGTTAAGCGCAGGTTTCTCGAGGAGGTACTTCAATGGGTCCATTCTAGCGACTACCCATACCTCAAAGGTTATTAAGATGTGCCTCAGCTTTTGTACCGCCCAGACTAATGCGAAGCATGATTTCTCCATGGCGGAGTAACGTGCCTCGTAATCATGCAATTTCTTACTTAAGTAATAGATGGCCTGTTCATTCCCATGGTCGTCTTGCTGTGCTAACATACTTCCCAAGGCTTCTTCGAAAACGGATAAATATAACAGAACGGGTTTCCCGGGTCGCGGAGGCGCAAGGATTGGAGGATTTAACAGGTACATCTTGATGGCTTCAAACGCTTGCTGACACTGCTCATTCCATTCCTTGGACTCTTTCTTCCTTAGCAACTTAAAAATTGGTTCGCAGGTTAGCGTGAGTCTTGCTATGAACCTACTAATATATTGCAATTTTCCTAAGAAACCCCGTACTTCCTTTTCTGTCTTTGGTGGTGGCATCTCTAGTATTGCTTTGATCTTGACAGGGTCCACTTCTATGCCCCTATGAGTTACCAAGTATCCCAATAGTTTCCCTGCTGTAACCCCGAAAGTGCACTTCTGAGGGTTTAATCTGAGCTTATACTTCCGAATCCTCTTGAAGAATTTCTCCAAGTTATCCATATGTTCCTCCCTGGTTGCTGATTTGACTATCATGTCATCCACGTATACTTCCACTTCCTTGTGCATCATGTCATGTAGCAATGCGGTCGCCATCCTCTGGTACGTTGCCCCAGCGTTCTTCAATCCGAATGGCATGACGGTGTAGCAATACGTGCCCCACTCTGTGGTAAAAGTTGTCTTGCTCATGTCCTTTGGCGCCATCTTAATTTGGTTGTATCCCGAGAATCCGTCCATGAATGACATCAGGGCGCTTCCTGCGGTGTTGTCTACAAGGACGTCAATATGAGGGAGGGGGAAGTCATCCTTCGGGCAGGCTTTATTCAGATCTCGATAATCTATGCAAACTCTTACTCGACCATCCTTTTTTGGCACAGGTACAATATTCGCAACCCAGTCGGCTTGATCTACTGCTCGTATAAACCCTACATTCAGCAGTTTAGTAACCTCCTCCTTAACCTTTATCAACCATTCTGGTTGCATTCGCCTTAATCGTTGTTTCACGGGTTTGGCTCCTTCCTTCGTTATGATGTGATGCTGTACTATCTCCGGATCAATCCCAGGCATATCATCGTAAGACCAAGCAAATACATCTTGGAACTCACTCAATAGTATTTTGAGATCGGTTTGTTCTTTTATAGACAAAGTGGAGCCGATTTGTACTTCCTTAAGATTTTCAATGGTGCCGAGGTTGATTTTAACAGTTTCACTTTTAATAGGTTCTACACTTCTTTCATAATCTTCATTGATTACTTTATTTAAATTGGGATCTTCGGACATTAATGCAATGTATTCTTCTAAAGACATATCAATATAAGCGAAATCAGAATTCATTTCATTATCAATTGGATAAATTACATCATAGTTGGCCTCAGAGGCCTTGATATCATCAAAAATGGTCATGGGATTAACCATAATCTTATCAGTCTGAGTGGTGATCCTATCGCCTACAATGGTCTTCTCCATCTTCTCCCAGGTCCAGGTGCTGGTTCCTCCATTTGCTTCAGTGATTAGCTCCGTTAAATTCTCTGTGACCACTTGATCTGCTAATACTGCGATGCTTAGGTTGTGTTCTGATAGCAGATGCTCCCAGGCCCCCTGCTCTAAATTGTCGGCCCAGTCCACGTCCAGTGCCTTTACTTCTTCAGCCTTTCCCCATGAAGGTGTTATCTTTAATGTTTCTGCGAAGAAGACTTCCAAACCTGGCAACCTTCTTCCATTGGTCTTGTCTACCCAAGGCTCCGAGAAGCCACAGAAAGGGAAATCTTCTCCTTCCTTGACGAAATTGCCATTAAGGGTGCCTTCGTTCTTCGGGACTCCTGATTTTCCCTCATACCCTATCCCCTTACGATCTTTTTGTGCACGGAAATCAGGCAATTCAGTGACTCCTTGTCCATTCTTTCCCATCCCCATTCCAGGTATGTACCCCATTCGCTTCATGATGTGGGCTACCGTATAACCCACTCCTATTCCGAAATCCGGAGATACCTTTTCTCTTTCATCACTCCTTCTTTCGAGCATTTGCACTAACTCGAATCCTCTCCATCCCAAGTCCTCTGTTCCTTCTTTGATGCCTAACACTTGACCCGTGATTTCCCCATCCCCATGAATCACTAAGACACCTCCTTGCCACGGCATTTTGATCTTTTGGTGTACTGTCGACGGGACAGCTTCGAGAGGGTGAAGCCAAGTTCTTCCCAACAGCATGTTGTAATTGGCCGGAATATCCATCACACAGAATTCCACCATAGATTCCACCGGTCCTAATTTGCAGTTTGCTTTAAAAGTCCCTAGGACGCTCCTCGAGCTATTGTCGTATCCCCTCACAGTTACTGCGGATGGCGTTAGTTCTTCTTTAGGTACACCGAGGCGGTTGGCTGTGCGTAGCGGGCATACGTTGAGAGCCAACCCATTGTCTACGAGTACCACCGGGATCTTCAGGTTCTTGCACTCCACTATGACATACAAGGGTTTTGCATGCCCTACCCCTTCTGTGGGAAGATCTTTTCTTGAGAATGTCAGCATGGTCTTTTCGGCAGCATCTACCCCCATGATCGACAACACTTGCTCAGGCGTGGTGTCGATGGGCACCTCGTGTTGAGCTAGTGCCTCCAATACCGTCTTCCTATGTTTCTTTGAAGCCACCAATAGACCCCATAAGCTAATGTTGGCCTGTGTCCTCTTCAACTGTTTCAGGACCTGGTCCTCCTCCTCTTCTTTCCCTATTTCCCCCAATTTGTGTCTCAACTCCTCTATGTCAACTTCAGGGTTCACGTCTTTCCCCGGATTGTCACCCTCTAGATGAGGAGGCTTGAAATGCCTACCTGCGCGAGTAAGGTGCATAGTGTCCTCCTTAACTTGTTCCCAGAACCCTTTCTTAATATCCCCTTCTTCGTCACTGTCATCCCATGGTGAGCACACTGCAATGATGAGCATAGATGGATCCCTGCTTTCGCGTCCTCTTTCAATCAGATTGGCATATGGCGGTGGTGCGTTATGGTTGGGAATGGGATTTCGATGCACATTGGGTTTCTTATCCTCTCCTGGCGGCGGCAGCTTCCCTGCTTCAATCATATCTTGTATCACATGTCTCAACCGAGTACAATTGTCGATCTTATGACCGATGCGCTGGTGAAACTCGCAGAACTCATTCTGCCTCCAGTTAGATGGGATTGGGTTTGGAAGTGGCAGAGGTTCCAAGGCCTGTAAGTACCCTCTTCTAGACAGATTAGCAAATGCTTTGGACAAGGGTACTCCCAGATCGTGAAATACCCTGGGCTTTCTTTCTGTCTGCTGAACATTCCCTACTGTTGCTTGCACTGGTCCTCCGATTCTACTGCCTCCACTTGCTCCACTGTTGCCACTGTTTGCCCCGAACACCCTCTTGGGCCTGGTCTCGATCTGCCCTTTGTTTATTGCATCTTCTATTCGGGTCCCGCACTGGTACAGTTGCTGGAAATCCATGACGGATGAGGTTAGCATTTTGTCGAAATAGACTGGTGTCAGATTTTTCAGGATCATGTTGACTTGATCTATCTCTGCCGGCCTGTTTGTCAGTTTCACTGCCTTTGCTCTCCATCGCCCTATGAACTCAGAAAAAAGCTCATTGGGTTTCTGCCTTGTCATTTCTAAATCCCTCAACGTTACATCCAATACTGTATTATAGTTGTACTTATTGGTGAACTCCTCGGTCAATACCTCCCAGGTCCCAGTTATCTTCTCATCGAGCTTGTAATACCATTTTGAAGCATCACCAAATAAGGATAGTGGAAACGCGAAGTGGATTTGCTCCGAGGTTAGGCCCCTCATTCTAGCTATGCTCATATACTGACGCAGATGTTGCTTAGGGTCGCCAGTTCCATCAAACTTCTCGTAATCCGCAATCTTGAATTTAGGGGGTAGTTGAACTCTAGCCTCAAAGGTGGCACCGGGCATAGAAAACATGTAGTCGTCTATCCCTTGAGACTTACGCCAGGCGGCCTTCATCTGCCTTATCTGCTCTCTCATTTCATGATTCTCCACCTCTAGCTTATCGAACCTGGGATCTTCCACTTTGCCCTTGTCTTTAACATTCTTCTTGGTAGCTATGTAATCTGCGAAATCCTCATCATCCCAAGGGTGAGATTCGCCTTCGTGAGTTTTCGGTGCACCACTCCCTTCTCCTTCCTTGTCGACTCCCTTTTCGCCTTCGGGTTGATCAGATGACCCTTTACCCCCCATCTCTAAATGCTCTAGCCTCCGGGTTAACCCCGTGATAAGTTCCTTCATTTCTGCCTTATCCTGTCGCAACATAGCCACGAGATCGGTTAAAGTTGGCTCCGCTGCCATTGGTTTCGGTTCCACTTTCCTCAGTCGGTTGGATGTAGGTGATCGGACCCAAACACAACCTGGCACACTCTTCTGTGATCGACCAATCCTTTGCTGCATTTAGCCATATGTAACTTTATCAAGCCCATGTCCTTCATTTGAATAAATAACATTGTTCCATTAAGATTACCCAATTACTGCTTACTATACCTTGGGCTTTGTCATGTTTACTATGTCTTTCAAATGCCCAAGGTATAACAAGTGGACACAAAGCCGTTATTTCGCCAACTTAAGCCCAATACAGAAATATCTCTCATCTCTCAACAATTTGGGCCCGAACCTGATATTCATTCTTCTTCTTTTTTTTTTTTTGGTCAGGCCCAATTACAAATAATTCTCCACTCTTTCGGGCTTAAGTTCGGATATAACTTGCTTTGGACTTGATTCTTAGCTGGATTTTGGATTTGATTGCCAACACGGTTATCCTAGTGCTAAACCCACATAGTCCATTAATTATCTCAAGTCGGCCCAATATACACACCTCACTCTCTTCTGGATCATGGACCCATGTATTTTTTCTTATTATTTTACACAAGTCCAAGTCCAATGACAATATCACACAACTTCCCTCAATCGGGCTCAACTTGAGATAGCTAATAGATAATGGGGGCCTCGTCCCAAGCCCGCGATGAATTCCTAATATGAATGCAACATGACATGGCACACATTCAAGCAAGGGTACGCAAAGGTTGGTGGGGTAACTAGTGGTGTTGGTTAATGGGGTACTTCTCCTTCAAGGGTCACCCAAGCTAGGGCACTCAAAGAGTGGCCCGTTAGCGTACTCACAAGCTTATTACAGGCTAGTGGCACAGGCTGTGGGTTGATGATGCCAACTTCCAGTAACCATAGGCCCGAATGGGACCCGGTACCTTTCATCAGACTGTCATTGAGGGTAAGGGGTGGTAGTGCGCGTGTGTGCAATTTTGGTCTTTTTCAATTAAACAATTTAAATTAAGTAAAGCCATAAATCACTATACGGAATCTAGCTCTCTATCCCCAGTGGAGTCGCCACTGTGAGCGCCACGCCCGGTACCACATGGTTCGAGAATACGCATTAGCCTCAAAGGACTAACACGGAGAGGAGTCGCCACCCAATAATGGGAACGAGTGAACCCTAGCAGGGTCTAGCTCGTCATAACTAGAGATTCGGGTTCGGAGCTAGGGTACGCAGTTGGGAAGGTGTTAGGCACCCAGCCACGCCCGGTCAGAACCGGCCCCCACACATGATTGATGGCTTTAATTAATCTAAATATTTAACTAAAATCAACCCTACTCATTCAACCACAGCAGCACGCAAATCATGATGATATGATGGAAACAAGAGATATAAAACAAACATAAAGAAATGACCATGCAAATTAATTAACTATCATAATAAATACGATAAAGAGGGAAACTGTCTGCCGAGGTAAGGTGCGTACGCATCACTGATTGGTGCGTACGCACCTAATAGGCATTTCACGCAGAATCACAGAACTCACATATCAGTCTACATCATGCATCCTTAATAAAATAAAATATGCAGAAAATAAATATGAATATGAATATAGACTAAACCTAAATCATGCTAATCATGCTGTAGACAGAAAAATAAAATAAACTAAAATAAAAGAAAAACTGTCTGCCAATACTTTATGTGCGTACGCGGTATTATTTACTGCGTACGCACACCATATACTGAGTACGCAGTACAATAATTGCGTACGCACCTATTGGCGATTTATGTCATCTCTCAAAACTCATTGTATGCGATCAGAAATCATATATGTCCGTTTTCGCAGATTAGAGTCTGAAACCACCTTTATGGTAACACAGGAGATTTTCATACCAGCAAAATCATCATATAATTAAGCCCTAGTCTATTGCATGATGCTTATACAGAAATATGCATAAAGTCCTAAGTTCTCTTATGGAAAGAGTCCACTATGTGATGATATGCAATCAATATCATGCAGTTATCATGGCATTCATGGCAGCACATTACTTTATGAAATATGAATTTTCATGCTTAATAGGTAAATTATACATACAGAATACAGATGTTACCCTCAGGGTTCTCCACTCTGATTCCTTTAAGGACTACTCCTTCTTGAACCTCCAGAGTTGCAGCTTCCTACACTCTCTCTCTGTTCCTCTCTTTCCTTCTATCTCTTTTCCTCTCTTTCCTTCTCTCTCTTTTTGTTCTATAGCTTTCCTTCTCTCTATGATTTTTCCCCCCCTCCCCTTTCTTCAGGTGTCTAGTGGGTTATATATAGGCATAGGAAGTAGGATTAGGGGTCTCTGCTGTTTTTCCCGAAATCTAGGTCTCCTAAGCATGTTACAACACGTTCCTTGAAAGAGTTCTGATCTGGAGGGCAAATGGCCCGAAAAGAAAGGTTCTGGAAGCATAAGATGCGTACGCACCATAATTCCATGCGTACGCACCCATATTAATGCGTACGCATTTATGTCCGTGAATTTACCATATTTCTTAGCTGCAACTCTTTTGGCTCATGTAGGCGAATTCCAAAGTTTGTCAAAGTATATGAACTAACCTCATCACAGGGCGTTTCCAATCCGACTCATCGGGTGCAAAATGGGGTGTCTACACCTTGTGTGCCAATTTAACTTAAACAATTAACAATGTTGAAATATAGAAAAATTAAAATTGACAAGCCCATAATAATAAAAAACAAAGCACTTTAACCATTCAAAGTAGGAGCTTTGAACCCTAAATGCATTTTACATACTGTCCAAAAAATTGGCAATGTGCAAATAGCATGCACTCATCCATTTAGGTAAGCTGTAGCTACAAACAACTACTTTAGCTATAAATAACGTCCAAAAAATAGGTGCAAATCTATTGCACTCATCCATCTATGTAAGCTGTATATGCAAAAAACTACTTCTGCTGTCCAAAAAATAGTGCGCAAATCTATTGCACTCATCCATCTACGTAAGATGTAGATACATAAAACCATTTCAGCTATATATCATGTCCAAAAAAGATGTTCAAACCTATTGCACTAAGCTATATATAATATCCAAAACCTAATTCAGTTGTTCAAACAGTAAAACAAAGTTCCACCCAATGCTAGCTGCCATTTGCCAATTGATTAATTTCCAAGCACATTCATCACTACGTACAAATGCCATATTTGAGAATGTTAGAAAATTGGATAACATATTTTATAAGGGCATAAAGGAATTTAATTGATATATAAATGCATCAAATTACCTCACAGCAGATCCTTGTGTACTTGATCCATCTTAAGTCACATTTGAAGATGCTTAACTACTTGATGATCCTCTAGACATCCCAAACTATGGGGGAATCATGGGTGCTGGCCTTGGTGGAATGAACAATGGTGTCCTAGTACTAAATGTGGCTAAACCAAGTGAAGTGAAAGCTGGTCCATCCTATAAACATGTATAAAAATCTATGTAAGTTATCCATATATGTAAAATAAAAACAGTATTGAATAATTTAGTTTTCCAATTATTACCCAAATAAGGGTGCAACTCAACTAAATTCCACTTCCCAAAAAAAAAACAAAAAAATAATCTCTGAAATGATTATTCCAAATGGTATTCAAAGAAGCTAAATAGATTTCCATGATTCATTGAAAATACTCACTAGTGATTTCCCCTTGTCTTGAGCTGATGAAGCTAATACAGATGGGGATGCAACATTAGGCACAGCTCCCCCATTACCAACAGCTCCACCTCTCCTAGCTGCTCCACCATTCCTAGCAGCTCCACCAACATCAGTAGATCCACCTCTCCTAGCACTACCTATCCCAACAGCAACACCTCTCCCAGCACCACCTCTCATAGCACCACATCTCCCACCAGCACCACCTCTCCCACTAGCAACACCTCTCCTAGCACCACCTCTCCCACCAGCTCTACCTCTCCCACCATTTGCCCTCCTTTGTCTACCTCTGCTCCTACCTCTCCCATTTACTGTTGTTCTTCTTGCACCAACTCTTGTGCCTCTTCTAACATGTATGCCTACACCACCATTTGTTTGTGGTGCTCCCTCATATATTGATCACAAATTAGCAACCAAAAAAATTTAATGACTAACAATAAATAGAAATAAGTAACAAATTAATTTCTTACCATATTTGGTGCATTGCCTTACCCACTAGATGAGGATGCATTCTTTTTCTTAGGATTCACTTGCCTTTTGCATGTATGAGTGTTATGCCCATACACTCTGCATTTCGAACATCTCAACGCTTGATGATGTTTACGGATACGATATGGATTCATAGGCTTATCAACACCCTTCCTTTTTACCCTCTTAGGCCTACCAGGAGGCTTACGCAATGGAAGTGGCATGACAGGTTCACCTTGATCAACACCTGTCCAGTGCTGCTCATCTAGGATTAGTATAATAATGGGGTCATATGATCTCAAATATGTCTCTACATGGAAGTAAGGGTCCATATAGTCCTCTGGCCTTGATCCATCAACATAAATAGCAGCAATGGCATGACAACAAGGCACACCAGTGATGTCCCACTGCCTACATATGCAACTCCTCCTCTTTAGATCCACAACTAAGGTCTGTGACATGTATGTCACCTCAGACAGCCTACCTCTTGCATATATTGCCTCATAAAACCTAGCAATTTTTCATGGAAAATGAAATAAAGATTGTAAATGGCCAAAAAGTATGCTTAAATAATAGATTTTGGAAAAAATTTATTCTACAAAGTTGTTCGGAATGATGTTTTCTAGTGAACAATGCTATTAATTTTCATAAAAACCTTTTATATTTTTCATAAAACCTCAAAAAGTGTAAACTAATGGGGGGCTTTGAGTACGTTATGTGGTGGCAATAGCCAAATTAAATTATTAAAAGTAATGTGCATGGATAAAGGGAACTACATTTTAAAATGAAATGAAACTTTGTAAAGTGGGTTCGCTTTCGATCCATATCCAGTATAAGAGATGATGATAGGGGAATACAGAATACTCATTCAATTTATCCGTTTGTAGGGGGCCGATTAACATTCGGCCAAACCCAGTGATAATTGTTTAAGGAGAAAAGTAAGGGGCCTCTATTGGCACCCTAAGACTTGTTTTTCATCCTCTACTTATTTTATATTTGGGGAAATTAGCAATAACCTTATTAGGAGACTGCTTTTAACAAAAAAACCCACTATAAGATTTTTTAACTCCAAAATGCCTTTTTAAAAAGATTCTTTAAGCAAAAGGAGATGTTTTTTTTCAAAAAAAAAAAAAAAAAACTTGTTTTAACCTCTTATATTTTGGGGTATGTTTCAAACCAGATTCGTAGAAGAAGAAGAAGAATAGAGGGGCAAGCGGAGAGAGAGAGATAGAGAGAGAGAGGGAGAGAGAGTGAGAAGAAGGACTGTGAAGATCTGGAAGATGAAGAAGAAGAAGAAGAAGAAGAAGAAGAAGAAAAACCAGATCTAGAGAGAGAGAGAGAGAGAAAGAGAGGGGCAGAGGGAAAGAAAGAGAGAGAGGGAGGGGTTGTGAAGATTTAGAAGAAGAAGAAGAAAAACCAAATCTGGAAAGAAAAAAAAACGAGATTTTCTTCTCTAACGGTGATCGACCTTCTCCAACTACCACCCCGCCATGGCTATCATCTTCTTCTTTCATTTTTGTTTTTTGGTCTTTGTTTGCAACTTTAGATTTGTTGATATATGGTTTGATTTCTATGTATATGCTGATTTTTTTCTACATTTTTTCAATGCAAGTGTAATTCAATTTTTTACTGATGACAGTAACACAATAATGTCATAATTCAGTTTTATGCTGATGACAGTAACATGATACTGTCATTAGTTTAGTTTATGATTATTTAACTTATGAATAGTAACACGATACTGTTGGTATAATTTTACACATACTAATATGTTTCTATATATACCTATATGGTTATATGGTTTAATTTCTGTGTATATGTTGATTTTTTCTACATTTTTTCATTGTAAGTGTAATTCAATTTTTTACTGATGATAATAACACGATACTATCATTATTTTAGTTTACGATTATTTAGCTTATGGATAGTAACACGATACTATTGGGATTATTTTACACATAGTAATATGTTTCTATATATACCTATATGTTTATATGGTTTGATTTTTATGTATTTAATAAGTTGTTTCCACTTCATACGTTTGGAATGTGATTTTATGCGTTTGGAAGGTTGGGTTTTTATTGGGATTCTACTTCTATATAAGTCGTCGAAAATTATGGTAGGTTTGTTAATGATATCCCTGATTTTTAGGTATGAAGAGTACAATGGCATGGTTGTAAATACTTCAAACAATAAAATGATGAGCTTTTTGGTCCGTATGGGGTTGAAAAGTGCAACAACTCGAAATGGGGGCCATTAGTTAAGTAGTAAGAAAACCATTTTTAAAGCCAAGTTTAGTGGATGTTTACTAAAAATAATTCTTTTGAAAATTTTTTTAGAAAATCCGGCATGGTCCTGCCTGTAAATAGGACATACCGAGTTATTGACTATTCAAAAACCTATGGAAAACATAATAATAATATTTCCAGTTCATCCACACAATAGTCCAAAAATAAACACATTTACAGGCTGTATCATAGTCACATGGGTCCTATTCAGTCCACATCACTACTAATTAATTATCACAGGCCATGAAATTAAAATTAATGCATGCCTAGGCTCAAAGCCTATCTCAAATATTCTCTACATGAATGCAAGCATGCTGACGTGCTCCCAAACCCCAGGTCAACTTAGCTTTAAAAATATGACCTGCAAGAAAACTGTGGGGGTATGAGCTACACACTTAGTAAGAAAACATTTCTCAAAATAACCCCAAGGTTTTAAAAACCATAGTTACATACATTTCAAGAACCCTGCAAAACCATTGATTAGTTTGCAATATAGTCTTTCAGTAAATAAAACTGATACAGGTATAATGAAGTAAACTACGAAAGTTAAATCATTTAATACCAATGCCCCTTTTTCCTTTTTAAAGAGGTAAGAAATAACTCAAGTTATTTGTTATCAAAATCATCATTTTACAAATGAATTATCCATCATTTTCTGATATCATATCATGGCCTTATAAGCCAATAATCATCATTCGCCATATCTGGCAATTCATAACATTAGTCTATCAAACTAATAAATCCTCCCTAGGTTATGCGGGGCCCTCGCAGGCGGAAATAAGAGGAAACACTATGGATCCTTATCTGGGTCCAGAAAGTAACCTCAAGAAGAAACACTATGAATCCTACATGGATCTAGAAAGTAACCTCATTTCAGGAACACTACGGTCGTTGAGACTGGAAAGTACCCATTTTTATCACATTCATATCATCACCACTTGTCTATTCATTTATCAGTTCCATAATTCTCACATAATTTAGAAAATTATATATAAATTTTCCAAAAGCCACATAATAGGTTTGTGCATTGAAACTCATATAAAATAATTTTATAAATCATGGTAATCATTCCCTAACCATTTTTCAAAATAATGGTTTCAAAAACATGTATATAAAAGTGACCCCCCAATATTTCAACCACACAAAAATAGTCCAATAGGTTTTAAAAACCAACCCATTTAAACCCTTAAACGTATAAGAGTTTCATAAGTAACAAGAATATAACAAAAGGGGGTGTGTAACTCAACCCTAGGTTTCCCAAAAGTTGTAAAACCTAGCAAATATATACCCCATGCATGATATTTTCACGAAAACTATCAAATACATGTAAATCTACATGATTTATACCCAAACCCCCATGCATCATGGGTTTAAAATGAGAAAATGTCTCCTACCTCAAAAATGAGTGATGCAAATGCCAAACCATCCCTACATGCACATAGATCGAGCCAAAATATGTTGAATTTGAGCTTGCCAACGTCGAATCGGGGCTGCCATGCTTTGGCGAGCCACCCATGGCCTCCCTCGTCACTCTCCCTCTCTCATTCTTTCTCTTTTGGTTGGAAAAATTGAGAGAAATTCGTGGGTTAAGGGTTTATATAGAAAAAGAGAGCAAAAGGGTCATTTTAACCCTTTATAAAATCTGCAGATTGCAACTTTCAGATGTCTGAAATGTGTTTCAGACGTCTGAAACACACAGACAGCTGAAAATTGATAGTCAGTTAAATTATACCTCATCAGTACAGACATCAGGCTTATTTCATTAAAAACATTGAAGTAAAAGATTACTTTAAGTTATTTAATGAAAATAAGCAAATAACCTCTCATTTGAATCCAAATAAAATATCAGAAAAATCAAATTCCTAATATATCAAAATCTCATTTCCAAGTTTTAGTACAAAATCCGTCTCCTGATAGACTTTTCTAAAACAAACATGTGAGAAACCCAATCCAAACATGCTAATAAAATTACAGAAGTCTTATAATATTATAAACTTCTATTACCGCAAAAAATTATCTTTAAAAACGAAGATTTACGGAAATTCATTTTTCCCCCACACTTAGCCGAATTTCAGCAGCTTAACTCGAAACTGCAAATAAGGCCCAACATTCACTTAGGATACTCAATTCATCAAAATAAGCATCAAAACACATATAATATCACATTATCATACAAATGGATTACCCTTACTTAAGGTTATCCAACAAATCAAGGGATTAACTACAATATTCATATATTAAGTCGTAATAATCCCTATTAAGAAAACAGGTCCTCACAAAAAGGGTTTTTACAAAACTGATTCTTATGTAGGGTCTATTGTAAAAGGAGTCTTATACATAGGAGTTTTGACCAAAATTCTCTTTATATTTTAAGTTTTTAGGAAAAACCTAAAAGGTTTTCATGAAAACTAACTGCTGAGTCCTCTAGAAAACATCATTTTGAATAACTTTGTAGAAAAAAGTTTTTCCAAAATCTATCATTTAGATAGACTTTTTAAGCATTTATGAATTAGAAACTGTAAATGGCCAAAAAATTCACTTAAATAATAGATTTTGAAAAAACTTTCTCCTACAAAATTGTTTAAAATGATATTTTCTAGTTGGCAACATGACCGGTTTTTATGAAAACCTTTTATATTTTTCGGGGATAAATGGGGGATGAAAAGCAAGTCTTGGGGTGCCAATAGAGGCCCCCAAAAAGTAATAAAAGCCATACAAAGATTCAAGCCCAAATTGTGGTCCATGTAAAACAAAAATGGATTTGCTAGAGCATGACCCAATAAGAAAGAACAAGAGTCGGGCAGTTGGGACTCTGTTGACACCCGTTTATTTTTATTTCTAAAATCTTCTATTTATTTTAAACTTTTCAAAATTTTATGAAAATATAACAAGTTGTCATCAAAACTGATATTGTTTTTTATTAGAAAACATCATTTTAAATAATTTTGTAGAAGAAATTGTTTTTAAAATTTATCATTTAAATGAACTTTTTAGTTATTTATAGTTTTTATTTTATTTTTACAAAAACGCAAAGGGAAAATCCATTGCATGCGGTGACTGTTATTTTAATTTAGGGTTCTAATTAACTAAATTTCTTGATGATGTTTTATTTTACTCTGTACCATTTTGATGTAATTAAGATGAGAAAGGCTGTGACATTGCATCTTTGATCGATACTGATAACTATGCTATAGTTCGTATATAATTACTTCTATCATCCAAAGATTTTCAAATAAGGTGTATAATATGCCGCACCCAATAGTGTATGGGCTAAATTATAAGGTCAACATGCTTAATTCCCATGTTTCTTATACGAAAGAATATTGGCAGAAACAAGGAAACGCCCCAAAACAATGGCAACTTGCATTCACCCTCTAGTCCTCTAACATGGATAACGGCTTCTAACCTTCTGTATGTTTCAAAGACATGGATTCAAGATAAATGAGAGAGAGAGAGAGAGAGAGAGAGATTTCCCCTAGCTTAATTTATTCGATCACCTTAAAGACATGTATGGTATATATGTGCATACAATATCTGCTTAGTACTAGTGGCCTTGTGGTTTAATACTTTAATAGTATCCTCACTGCATTCATTATATTGCAATTTATGAACAGGTCATTATAGCAAATCCTCTTACTTTCTTACTTTCTTTCCTCTTTCTTTTTTTTTTTTTTTTTTTTCCTCCTAATAACAAGGGTGTCCGAGACTTTGGCCCAATTAATACCTTGGATATGTGTAGTTCTCCCGTCCCACATGCACCAGATAATTATTAGACCTTTCGAGCCTTGGGTGTAGCCTCAAAGGGATAAGCACTTTCATGAGGTTTCGAAAACTCAACTCACATTTTTTGAGATGGTTAATAAGACTCGACTTAATTGCCACTAGTCTAAACCCCTTGGCGTTTGCGATTGATATTGAAAAAAGACTCCATATATATATATATATATATACATACATATATATTGAAAAACCCTATATATTTATACTACTATATAAAGCCAATTCCCTTTGTGGTTAGACTTCACTTGGAAATACTAAAATACCTTTATAAGTTAATAAAGCTATGGGACGATTTGGTAATTTTACTAACTTTGAAAAACCCACCACAATCTATTTCTTTTTAATTTTCTCTCCCACACACACATGTGGTTTAAAAAACTTGGAAACTGACATACCGGTTCCATTGATGGAGTGGAAACTTGAAAAGATGTGTTACACACACATCGCGTGTACTTGATTACTAGTATATATATATATGTATATATATATATTAAAAACTTTGACTCTAGCTGCCAATTCTTAGCTTCAACCATGTTATTCATTTCACACTTTTCCAAAAATAAATTTAAAATAAAATAAAATAATATCCTAACCCTAGATGGAATGAAAAGGCAAAATAGAATTTGCAATCAGGAATATTGGACATGCATGTGAGCTCCGCTTGAAAGTTGAGGCGCATTATGCAACTGTGACATCCATTCCTTTCATTCTCGATCATATGCAAGAAGCAATCATTGAAATTAGAATATAGGAGCATTAATTTGAAAGGGGATCGATAGATTATCTTAATCCAAGACATGCCTTGTATGACAGGCTAACATCATCGGGCGAGGAGGCACCGTACATCGGTACATATCCTTAAACAACAATTAGCACATTCCTCTACGAACAAGAATAGCCATTTTCAATTCAAAACGCCGCTACCGATGAATCTATCGATCTTCACTTGGGCTTTAGTGGCTACCTGCTAAATAGTTAATCCTCACATACTCATCATATATATTTGTTTTTGTTTCCTATGTTACTTCTATTTCCTCCTAAGCAAGTGATTATATGTAAATGGCCATCATTGAACATTCATGCATTGGCGGCGTGACCTTCCTACATTGACATGATTGGAGAATAATATATATCCATATATAATTCTTTGGTGAACATTAGCACGTTAATCAAATTCATGAACTTGGTAAGATAAATATTATTAATTCACGCAATGCCTATATTATTAATTCAACTATATATGTAGTTTACTGTTTGTATCTTAACTCCGTAACAATTAGCACGTTATTAATTCCTTAATTCTTACGTACATCGATCAAAAACTAACTAATTATTATTCTCATGAAGGTTATAGCCTTCATTAAAAAAAGAAAAAAATCCATTCATTTTTTCAAATGCATGTACGTGAGGCCGGCCCTATCAACAACCAAAATTGACAATAATATGTGACGTCAAAACTAGTGTTTCAATAGAAAAGCACCAAAGTGACATGTCATAGACATTTTAACATCAACGAGGCCCTTTGGCGCATTTTTATTGGCTTGTGATATTTAGTGTAATATTAAATTTAAGTTTTTTTGGTAAGAGCTATTAATTAGTAAAAATTAATACAATATACTCCATATCATACGAAGCATAGCTAGAGGGACAGGTTTAAGTATAGAATTGTAAAAGGGAAATTTATTAAATGTATGTAACAATATACATAAATATAAAACAGTCATATATATAGTGTAGACATGAAATTAAAAATATATATATATATATTGATACGAACAGAAATTATATTAAAATTAAGAGAAGGAAGAACATCAAGCAACACATCCCAACACCCAAAGCACCCAAGAAAACCCAACACCCAAAAGCCAAAGAAAACCCCAACACCCAACACACCCACCCAACACCCACCCAAAGAAAACCCAACACACCCGCCCAACACCCAAAAAGCTGCCCAGCAAAACCCCAAAAAACTAACACATGGGGAGAACAAAAAAAAAGAGCACCACAAAGAGTTGGGCTTGCTGCTGCTGCTGCTTTCTTCTTATCAACTGTGTGTTGTATCTTTGGGTTTCAGTTAGTTTTCTTTTGTTCTCTCCGGGTGTTAGTGAAATAAAAATATTGATAACAACAATTTAAAAATTTTTTAGTCAAGAGGCCCCATTCCTCCATAATTAGTGTCCAAGTCATATAAATGCATGCATGTATGGTCCTAAGCAACTAAGCAAGGTTATTTTAGTGTCAATGGTAAACCCTATTTAAAAGCAACAAGACCCTTGGGTCTCAAGTTCGGCGCAGCTTTGCTTTTGATATCCGTCCAAACCGCATTAAAATTCCTATAAATACCATTCAAACCGTTTTGACTCCTCCACACCATCATCAACTCATCTCTCTCAAACCGTTTCAACTCCTCCTCCACTCCATCATCAACTCTTCTCTCTCATGATCTCCAACCCACAGACATTGATAAATATGGTCAACCCCATGAGTTTTCTTGTTCTTGCACTTCTCTTCATCTTCTTCAAACCCATCATTAGGAGTCTTAGTTAGTTTTAATGTGCTCGATTCAGGTGCCAAACCCGATGGCGAGACTGACTCAACCAAGGCCTTCCTCAATGCATGGGCTGCAGCTTGTGGGTCTGTAACACCGGCCACAATTTATGTGCCGCCTGGGCGCTACTTGCTTCTCAATGCAGTTTTTCAAGGACAATGTAAGAACAGTGCAATAACGATTCGGATTGATGGCACGCTAGTTGCTCCATCGGATTACAGTGTACTTGGAAATGCTGAAAACTGGCTTTCCTTTGAGTTTGTAGATGGCGTTTCGATCTACGGTGGAATCCTCGATGGTCAAGGGATTGGTTTGTGGGCTTGCAAAGCCTCAGGCAAGAGCTGCCCAAGCGGAGCAACGGTATGTTCAATGACACAATTACCCTTTTGCATTAGTCACTAGCGGACACCTTTAAGTTAAGTAAGCACTAGGTAGGGGTATCCCATGCCTAGCTAGTCCATATATTTAATCCTTTTTCCCTTACAAATAAGGGTATCCCAAGTCTAGTCTCGTCAATGTTTGAGCCTTTTTCACTGTTTTTTCATTCGTTCTCATTTGTTTGTTCCTTGCTTTGAATCTAATGGAAATGGTCTAGTGTAATTAATGATAATATAGTCTCATATTACTAAATGTACAGATGCTAGTTTCAAGTCCAGATTGTGACCAATCTATACAAAAATAAACGTAGATCAAGGTACTACCACAGTTTTTAGCTCACCCCACTTAGAACCCCGCATAGCGGCAGCGTAGACTTGATGAAATCAAAAAAGTGGTACACTGCGAAGAAGAATTAATACTGCCCCAAGGGCTTTATAGTAATGACCAATGGGATTGTCCTAGGTCAACCATTTGCTTAGGAGATGGTAGCTTGTTTAGCACCCTAGATTCCATATAATCCATGATACAAAAGGGGCAAATGTAACTTGAGAATAGTCTTTTTTTTTCTTTTTTTTCTTTTTTTTTGATTTGTTAGCTTATGATGTACTGAATTTTATTTTTTTTTTCTCAATAAAAAAAAAAGAAATAAAAAAGTGATAAAAAAGAGAAAGAAAAAAAAGAATCATGTTTTACTTTTATTGAATTTTTTGGGAAAAATTTATTAGTTAGGGTTTTAAATTTGTTGTGTATGTGCAGTCACTGAGCTTTACCAATTCGAACAACATCGTGATCAATGGATTAACGTCGCTAAACAGCCAGTTGTACCACATCGTGATCAATGGCTGCCAAAATGTGAAAGTGCAAGGTGTGAGGGTCTTGGCCTCGCGCAACAGCCCAAACACAGACGGCATTCATGTACAATTATCGACCGGTGTAACCATTTTGGGCGCTACCATCAAAACAGGAGACGATTGCATCTCAATTGGCGCAGGCACCAATAACTTATGGATTGAGAACGTTGCCTGCGGGCCTGGCCATGGGATTAGGTAACCAATACAATTCTATCTCTTTCATCCAAATTGCAAACATACACATTGAATATAAACACACCAGGTTTGGGGCTTTGGGTTATATATATAGGGTGCTAACTTGCTCTCATGTGTGCATGGTTGGTGCAGCATTGGGAGTCTAGGCAAGGACCTTCAAGAACCGGGTGTGCAGAATGTGACAGTTAAAACTATTACTTTTACCGGTTCCCAAAATGGTGTGAGGATCAAATCGTGGGATAGGCGTAGCAGTGGCTTTGCTAAGGGTGTTCTCTTCCAACATGCCCTTATGGTCAAGGTCCAAAATCCAATCGTCATCGACCAAAATTATTGCTCTGGCAACGAAGGTTGCCCTGGTCAGGTATGGCATTGTAACTTCTAAGCAGTATTATGAGAAAAAAAAAAGAAAAAGGAAAAATCAATATTTCAAAATTTGAAGTGTATCTTTTTGAATATACAGGTTTCTAGTGTTAAAATTAGTGACGTGACGTACCAAGATATCCATGGAACATCAGCAACAGAAGTTGCTGTAAAATTTGATTGCAGCTCGAAGAATCCATGCAGTGGCATTACATTGGAAGATGTGAAGCTTACTTATATGAATCAACCGGCCCAAGCATCATGTGTCAATGCTGGTGGGACGGCTTCTGGTTTAGTTGAGCCCACGAGCTGCTTGTAGGGGGCAAAATTTAAGGATTCATGAATTAGATTTGATTGAAAACAGAGGGGAAATATATGTATTTTGTTCCCACTGGTACTAGGATAGAAATTCATAGGAATGTATAAATGCTATTGTAAAATCTCATTGATGCTTGAGCCTGTGGCGTTAGCAGCCCACTCAGCTTGCTTGAAGCCTGGCCTTGCAAACGGCATTGTTGAACCCTCTTATTGGGGTTCTTCCCCATGATGTATCATCATTATATATATTATAAGAAGATATCTGTGTAGTGAAATGTGTCAAGTTTTTATGTCTTCTGGTTTTCCTACACTTTAGTTCACAATTGATCCTCTCCAGTATTATTTATTATTGGACATGATCTCCACCATCCAATGATAAATTTCACTAGAAATGGATGGTGAAGATCATGTCCAATAATAAATAATACAAGAGAGGATCCATGCCCATGTCAGGAAAAGATCGACAAGAGTTTTTTCTAGGTCCAAAGCTCATTGGGGTCTTTAACAAGTTTAAGTGTATTTTCTTGGGATTCATCCTTGGCTCTGGCATCAAAGTGAAATCAAATTGTAATTATTTTTAAGACAATATATAACATAATCAATGTAAAATTTATGTGTCAAAAGTAGATAAATAAAATGTGAAATATAAGACCTACCGTACATAGAAAAATAAAAAACTGACATATAGGGTGGATGGTGAAAATGGGTGATTTAAGGTGGGTGACATATCATTACTCTTAAACTTAAATCATAAGTATATAATTTGAGTGATTTTTCTATTTTATTTATCTTTTAGGTTACTAAACAAGAATAGCAAGCAGACTTAAGACAGAACCCATTAAAAAAATGAGCAGGGCAACTCTCAAGGCCCATGGCCACCCTAGGTACCCTTCAACACTCTTTATTGTAGAATTTACCATGAAATGTGCTCCATCATTTTTATCATTATTGTTTACACCTAAAAAATACAAATTTTGAAGGGAAAGGTTGTACTTTTATTCATTACGGCCATGACATTTTCTGCCACGTGATCGAATCGTCACGTCGTATGGGCTGAATCCATGTCACTAAGAGCACATGCATGTTTAAGGAGGAATACTATGTTAACTTGGTCCAAGCTGGGAATATAGAGTTTTTTAGAGCAAAATTGAACTGCAAACGTGACACTTGGCATCAAAAGAGTAAAAAATGGAAAGATGGAACACCCATTATCCCATTCGCTTGGGGTAACCACCCACTATTAGAAAAATCATGTCAACAAAAGAATGAAGCCATAGTATGTATGGAGATTGGGATTTGATGAAGTTTGGGATTTTAACTGTATGGTGAAGTTACTGTTGGATTGACCCCACGTGGTAAGGGAGAAGAAGGAACAGCTCGGATTCGCTGGTAGCAAAATAGTTGAGATCACAAAATCTGATAACTGATTTGCTACCAGTGAATCCGAACTGTTCCTTATTTTCCCTTGCAACATGGTGTCAATCTAGCAATAACTTCACCATGCAGTTAAAGTACCAAACTTCACCAAATCCGGATCCATGTATGTGGTGGGCAATTGCCTCACGTGGATTTTTTTATATTTTACTTTTTATACTTTAAACTTTTTGAAATTCTATATTTGGCTTACCTAAATTTTTTTAAAACCTCTTAATTTTTCTTTCCTACCCCTATTTTCTTTTCTATCCTTTTTTTTTTTTTTTTTTGCCTCAAAATCACAAGATAAAAATAAAATTTTAAACTAAAACATTTTCCATTTTTTGAATTGTGATAAAGCAATAACAATCAACAAAAATTTGACTCCCTTGAACTAAATTTCTAGTTTTGTCACTATGTCAGCAAATGAAAACTAATTTACATGTGCAATTCACTTGTGATACAATTTAAAGTAGTGGGGGAACAGGGGTGCAAGGATCATGCTACTATTTGTACACGTTGCATTATTGGAGCACAAAAAAGAACATTCAAGTAAGAAGTGAACATGGAGTTGCTCATATGAACCACCAACAGTTATTCTCCACAAAGGAATGAAAAATCAGCATCTATAAATATCATAAGTGAAGGTCAAAAAGGGGTTCTTGAATTTCAACTCAAGCAAATTAGTTTAGCTTCTCAGCAATCATTTTCTTACTTGTAATTAGCTCCTCAGCTAACACTTAGTTCTTTTGTATCTCAATCCTTCAACTAGTAGTTCTTATTCAAGTTATTGTAATTTTGGAGCTTGCCAGCACACTTGGAGCTTGCTCTTTTGGCTTGTAAGTATATCTTCTTTTCATGTGATGGAAGCACTTTTTGTTCTTGCATTTTATTATATTCTCAGTGGTTAGTTTAATTTAGTTTGTTAAATTAGTGTGGCACTTGAATATTAGTGCATAGTCCTAAAGAGAGGAACCCCTATATTTTGCTAATTACTTGATTTTCTTTAATTAATTTTAACGGTGAATAACTAGACATGCATCAACGATCGTTGTCTTTTATTCAATGGCCTAAGAGGTACCGATTGGTCATGTTTACACGATCTTATACTTTTTTGCCTTGTCATTCCTATGTACATAGACCAACCATTTAACAATGGGGCGTTTGGGGATATAACTCTTTCTATGGTTTTGATTTTGGGAATATAACTCTTTATAGGGTTTTGATTAAGGGCATTTTCGTGCAATCTCTTAGTTCCATTCCATTGTAGTGTAATTGTTGTAAATCAATTTTTTATTTTTTGGTGTAATTATTATGTTTCTCATTACTGTAATGGGATTTCATCTTATTTTCTTGTTAATTGGTGTATATAAGTCTTGAATTTAATGTGTTGATGTAACTGTTAGGCTTATCTTTTGGGGGGTGTTACATTGGATGTTCTTGAACTCTAAAACAATTACATGTAACTGATAGTTTTTAAGTTTCCATTGCCTACTTGAAAAGAGTTATCAAACTCTTAAATGTACATTTTTTTTCGAAAAAAATGAAAAATTAGCGTGTTATAAAGCTTTACATCTTTCTTGAAGATTTTTTCTTTCTCATGTAATTGTTTTGTCTTGAGTACTACATGTCTTTTTCTCATGTACCTTCTCTACTTCTGAAATTGTTACAGTTTTAAAACAGTTACATGTAACTGTTTTAATGCATGTTACTATTTTATTAACCTAAATGTATTTCAAAAATTGCAAAGAAAAAGCTGCATGCAACAATTTAGGAAGAAAGATGGATACGTGCAACAATTTAGGTTCAATATCAGTGCGATCAACAAATTGTTGAACAAAATCAACTTGAAGAAGCAGCAAATAGATCTTTAACATTAAATGTACTTGAACTCTAAACAGTTGCATGTATCTGATAGTTTTTAAGATGCTATTGCCTACTCGAAAGGAGTTATCAAACTGTTATGTGCAAATATTTTTTTTAAAAAATAGAAAATTAGCTGGTTTGAAAAATGTTTCCTATTTTGGGGATTTAACTTGTTTTACCCTCTATTTAGTCCATGGATTCTATCAAAGGAAAAAAAAAAAAAAAAAGAAGGGAAAAAAAATGAGGAGGAAAGAAAATGAAAGGAAAAGATAAAATCATATCAAGCCAAAATTATACCAATTCTTCTTTTTCTTCCAATTTTCCATTGCAACCAAATAAAGAAAAGTACAATTCCTTTTATTTTATTTTTTTTCCTTGATAAAATCTGCAAACCAAATAGAGCCTTAGGGTTTTGATTATGTGAATTTCTTCTTAATTAGTCTATATAAGTGTTGGATTTAAAATTAATTTTTTCAAGTCTACTCAGTAAAATCCCATCATAGATTAACGTCTTTTTTTTTCATCTATACTCTACTTGTACTCATCTATTTGTTTTAAAAAACTGTTATACTAACTTACGGTTTTGTAAGTTACCGTTGCCTAGTTTTAACTGTTAAGTCTTGATGTAATTGTTAGGCTCATTTTGTTTTGTGAAATTATGCATGTAACTGTTTTAAAAAATTCTAGAATTTAAAATGTTGATGTAACTATTAGGCGTATCTTTTGGAGGTGTTACATTAGATGTATTTGAACTTAAATAGTTACATGTAACTGTTGTAACTATTAGGCTTATTTTGTGATGAATATAAGAATTATGTAGGAAAGTCTTAACTGTGACATGTAACTATTAAGTTTATTTTGCTTTGTGAAACTACGCATGTAACTATGTTAAAAAGTCTTAAATTTAGAGTATTGATGTAACTGTTAGGCTTATCTTGTGGGTGATGTTACATTGGATGTACTTAAATAGAAACAGTTACATGTAACTGATGATTTTTAACTTACTATTGCTTGCTTGGAATGTATTATATAACTGTTACATGTAATTGTTTCATATTTAACTGTTCTCTGTTGAACTATTACATGTTTTTTTCTCATGTATCTTCTCTGATGCTTATAGTTTTAAAAAAAAGTTACATGTAACTGTTTCATGCATGTTATTGTTTTATTAACCTAAAATGTATTGTAGAAATTGCAAGGAGGAAGCCTCGTACAACAAAAAGTGGAGAGTCATCAATTAAAGGAAAAAAGAGTAGCAAGCAATTAGTAAAAAGAAAAGTCAAAGTGAACAAGAAAAGCACAGCTGCAGCCCTTTATAGGAATAAAAAAGGATATATACAGCAATTTAGGTCAAATATCAATACGATCATCAAGGTCTTGAAGAACATCAACCTAAAGATACAGTACAAACGAGAATTGAAGAAGACACCTTGTTGGGACCGGTGAATGCAATTATTTCAAAACAAGCTGGACTCTTGTTACATAAGAAAGTGTGATGATAATGCTATTGTATACAGTGTTTTTATTATAGATTTTGAATGGTATTTTGGATGTTAATTGTCTTGTCATAATTCCTGTTATAATTCCTAATACTTGAAATAGTTATATGTAACTATTTCTCCGTACTACTCTGCTATTCAGACTACCTTTTCGATTGATGAAAGGAAATGAAACAGTGTATGACCTCTTGATCTTGCATGTCCATAACTAAAAAAAGAAGTGAAAATTACGGACAAGCCCACTTTAAGTGATTGTGATTAAATCTATTACTTTGAACTGGGTTTGTGTAAAATAGTTACATATAATTGTTTCAAGTATTTGTGTAATATGCCTTCAATATCTTGTGAAAAATATTCAGTGTATGACCTCTTGATCTTACATGTCAGGTGTCCATATACAATAGCCTTTTAGGGTTTCGATTGAGCTGAAGTCATCTCCTACGCCTTCTTCAACGTCAGTGTTGGGACGAACCAATACTGCCATGACTAGGATTTGAGATCCATGATTTCATATCCCAACTCTATGATCTCCGCAAGTCCAAATTTAAGCACTTGTGTCCAAAGTCTTAGAAGCTATTGCTTTAATCCAACAAATTAAGAGATAAGATATTGATTAATATTAGAAAAACATAAAGTTGCTACTAAAAAAATAGACCTGCTGCAAAAACAGTTTCTTGTAACACAAAAGATCCAAATCTATTAAAAGCATTAATGATCATAACATGTTTAATTTTCAAACATAGTTACATGTAACTCTTAACGAATAATATCCCTTTATTAAGTACATCATCAAATCAATCTAAGAAAACAACTACATATCAACTGAAATGGCTGCTTTGCATGTCTTTTTGTTGCGACTTCCCATTCGTTTGCATCTGCTACATCTTATTTGGTTTACTTTCTCTTTAGGTTGACCAACTGTAGGAATAGGATATATAGTCTCTTAGTATGCTAATTGGAAACTGTCTACATGGAAATACATCTCAACATATTCATTCAAATTCCAGCCACACTTATGAATCACTACAACAGCATGTGCACAAGGAAATCCGTTGTACTGCCATTGGCAACAAGAACATATCTGCCTACGAATATCAACTGATACTGATGGATGTGAGTGAATTTCAAATATATTATGGCCTGAAACACTTAAAACACAACTAAATAAAAACATATAGTATTTTTGCCTGTTTTGATAATTATGAACAAAAAAGAGATGGTAGGGGATAAGTCTATCTTACTTTTTAATTCCAAGTTTTCATTTTTTAAACATCTAATTCCTCTTTGAGTGAAGTGATATTCTTTTTCAAATCATGGTTTTTGTGAGAAAATCTTTTTAATTTAAGAAAGGTGTCTTTAAGAGCATTTTGTAATTCTTCATAAGTGGGAAGTTCTTCTATAGAATAATCAATTGAGTTAGGTTCGATTACCTCATTTTCTTTTGCCATGAGAAAAAAATTAGCAACCTCTTGATCGCAAGAAATCTCCTCATCTTCTTTATCACTATTGGCTTCATCATCCCAAGTGACAATGAAAGCTTTCTTCTTGAATTTTATATTGTCCTTGAAGTTGTTATTGTTGTGGCTTGTCTTGTTATAGTTATTGTTGAGTTGAGAACAATTTATCTTGATATATCCGGGCTTCTTGCATTCAAAGCACACTTGAGGTTCTCTATTAGAGGTCTCTCCTTTATTTAGAACTCTTTTAGTGGAGTCACCCTTGTTGAATCTCCTTCTTTAATTTCTTCTAGAAAAGAACCATATGAAGGCTATATCTTTTTCTTCTGCATTTTCACATTCTTGGATTGATGGTTCTTCTTCTTCATGTGAAGCTTTGAGAGTTAAGCTCTTGGAAGTTTTGCTTTTACTTACTTCACGTGCCTTGAACACAAACTCTTGAGTGACTAGGTTTCCATCAAGGTCACTTAGAGTAATTGAACCAAGTTCTTTTGATTGAAGCACGGCCATTGTGAATGTATCGCATTTCTTTGGCAAACTCCTAAGAATTTTTCTCACTAATTCGGAGTTAGTGTAAATTTTTCCAATAGAATTCAAAGGATTTATAATAGCATTAAAACGAGCAAACATATCTCTAATTTATTCATCATTTTTCATTTTGAGCAATTCATATTTACAAACAAGCATATTTATCTTTGCTTCTTTCACTTGAGAGCTTCTTTCATAGGTGACCTCTAAAGTATCCCATATCTCTTTGGCACTAGTGCACCTAGAGATTTTGCTAAATTCATCATTAGTTAGAGCACAATATAGTAAGTCAATGGCTTTAGAGTTGAGTTCAAGAGACTTATGATTAGCACTAGTGTATTCTTGTGGGATTTTAGGAAGTGTAACTCCATCTACCACTTTAGGAGGGATCAAAAGACCCTTAGAGGTAATATTCCATAACTCATAGCTAGTGGATTGAATAAAGATTTGCATTCTAATTTTCCATAAATTATATAGAGAAGCATCTCCCTTAAATAGAAGTGGTCTATTGGACGATTGTCCTTCAGTGAATCCATTTCCACTATAGTTGGCCATATCGTTCCTCGTAAGACAAATATGTCAAATACAAGAGGTTAGGCTCTGATACCAGTCGTTGTCCCAAGTATATAACTCTAGAGGGGGGGTGAATAGGGTTATTGGCCAAATTAAAAACTAATTGCAAACTCAAAATCAAATTATTGCAAGTAAGAACTAATACAAGAGCAAGCAATAATAAAGAGATTAAGAGGAAGAGAATGCAAGCGATGTTAATAAGGTTTGGCCTCCCGCCTATGTCCTCACCTCAAGAGCTCACTTAAGGATTCACCAATCTACTATCATTTTCCTTCAAGGTGGAGCAGCAAACCTTTACAATTCAAGTGTTCTTCACCAACCTTTTGATACAAGATGTTTGGAGTTTGTTTTTGTGCTCAAGAAAGCCCTCTCAAAAGAGTAGATACATAGAAATTGAATGCACACTCAGCTATTGATTGAATCTCAATGAATGCTCATAAGAGAAATTAGGGCTTGTAATTAATAATCTTGTTTTTAGCTCAATGAATGCTCATAAATGAATTTAAGGCTTGTATATATACCCAAGAAGTCCAATATGACCATTTTGTAGTAATAAATGCCAAGAAAGAAGGTTTGGAGGGCATTTAATGCTTCAAAAGTCCATTAGAAAACTAATTGTTATGACTCAGCCCGAGTCTTTCAGCCGGCTGAAACAACTTTCAACCATTTGAAACTTCTCTTTCAGCCGTCTGAAGAAGGCCGTTAGAAAACTAGGAATAAAATATAGGGACTTTCAGCCGCCTCAAAGTCCACTTTCAACCATCTCAAAGATCTTTTAGTCGGCTCAAAGAGCCTTCTGAAATTCCCGAGAGCTGAATTTTCAAGTAGGCCCATTTTCAGCCTGTTGACTAATTTCAGCCTTCTAAAGCATCATTTTCAGTCGTATGAAACATAGTTTCAGCCATCTGAAAATCTCTGTTTTCAGACATAAAAATTAATCAATATGGCATTAAACTTTGGTGGCATGACTAGTCTTTTTTGGCCTTTATTTTTACTAGATATGCATAGTCCTAAGCCCTTAAACTTGTGTGAGCAATAATTGAAATTAATCTTATAATTAACTCCTAAATTTCTCACATCTAGACTTGAAACAAAGCTTGATCATTCTTGAACGATGGATAAATTCAATTTGCTCTGTTTTCATTGCTCTTGTGCTATGGAAGCTATGTTTACTTTTGCAGCTTGATCCTTGATACTTTGATGCATTTTATGGCCTTGATACCTGTCTAGATTAACCACTCAAATGTTCATTAGTTTTTAAACATCTTATAATGTATTGTTATCATCAAAATCATGAGGTTAAAATCACGAGGTTGAAACAAAGCTTGATCATTCTTGAACGATGGATAAATTCAATTTGCTCTGTTTTCATTGCTCTTGTGCTATGGAAGCTATGTTTACTTTTGCAGTTTGATCCTTGATACTTTGATGCATTTTATGGCCTTGATACCTGTCTAGATTAACCACTCAAATGCTCATTAGTTTTTAAACATCTTATAATGTATTGTTATCATCAAAATCACGAGGTTAAAACCATTTAGGCCAACAGATAGAATTTTCAATGTTTAAGTGATGAAATCTACATTTAAAATGGTTTGGAGGTTGACAAGAAGGATGAATGTCACCGAAATAGGAAGAAATTTTTTCCTGTTCCAATTTAATCATCCACTGGATAAATGGCGAGTGATGGATAGTGGTCCATGGAGTTTTGACAAAGCATTGGTCCTGTTGAAAGAATTCGAAGGAAATGTACAGCCAACTGAAATCATTATGGACACAACCCTTTTTTGGATTCATGTTTACAACCTACCCTTATTCTGTATGAATGCGGATGTGGGTAAGGAAATAGGACACAATATTGGGGATTATATGGATATAGAGTAGGGTGAAGAAGGGGTATGTTGGGGGAAATACTTACGAATACGAATGCACTTGAATGTTAATCATTCGTTTAAACGAGGTGTTACTGTGAAAATAGAGGGGAGACAGATGTGGGTACCAATCAAATATGAAAGATTACCCACTTTCTGTTATTTTTGTGGTAAACTTAGCCATACCGATAAGGAATATGAGCAGCGATATGAAGAACCAGTGGGTACATCGAATAGGAATCTACGGTATGGGGCATAGCTGCGAGTTGCATAGCATGGGAAGGTGGTGTGTGCCCAACAAGCAACAAATCTGGATCAACGAGAAGAAAATAAGATGGCCGAAAAACCCAAGGTACGAGAAATGCCTGAACTAGATAGGGACAATAGGGAAAGGGATGATGACATGGGCCCAAGGAGAGCGTTAGATCAGCCGGGGAAGGATCCAACGGAGGAGATGGAAGCAACAAGTAACAACAATGCTGGTGTAGGTTATGGCTCGGATGATGATTTAGAATCTGAGATTCAATGTATTAAAGGATCCAACCAAACTCAAGAGGGAAAAAAGGGGATTACTAACGAAATTCAAGGAATTATGCAAAGTATGGTAAATAGGGGTGAATAGAACAAGCTAAAAGAGGGTGGGATTTTTGAATTGCATAAAGAGGGGCTTTCATTTGTGGATGAGGAAAATAATCAGATCGAGGAGGGCCCACATTCAATGGTTTGGACCTAACAGAATACTATAGAGCCAAGGAAGACAAGTAAGCCCAATGGGCTTTATAATGATAACCCTACAACAAATGCTTCACAAAATAAAAAGTGGAAACGTAGAGCAAGATAGGCCATTCAATTTAGAAGAGGATTTATGTTCAGTACAGAATCTAGTGGCAAAAAGAAAGAAAGGGATGCATCCACAACAACCAGAGAAGAGAAAAATGGAAAAGGTAGGAAGGGGCAAACGAAAGCACGTAGAAAGAGTTTGCTTGAAGGGATGGAGCAAGGTCATCCTGATTTATTGGTGGAGGCTGGTTTCTAGTCCTGCAGGGAGCAATGAAACTCATAAGTTTCAACTGTCAAGGACTTGGGAACCCTCGAACAGTTTGAGCCCTTTATGACATAGTGAAGTGGAAAGTTCCCAAGATTATCTTCTTAATGGAGACGAAACAAAGAAAATTTGAGGTGGAAAGAATAAAATGGTGGTTGGGTTTTGCTTATGGGGTTTTTTGTGTGTGTGTGTGTGTGTGTGTGTGTGTGGATGCAAACAACAGATCTGGTGGCTTGGCTTTAATGTGGGACTCAAGTATGGAGGTAGACCTCCTTAGCTTCTCTTCTATGCATGTGGATGCCTAAATTAAGTATGATGAATTAGGCAGCTAGAGGCTCACGAGGTTTTATGGTAGCCCTGAAGTTGTTTACAGGAAGAGGTCGTGGGAATTGCTAGGCAATTTAGGAGATAAATCACAACTCCTATGGCTTTGTATGGGTTATTTCAATGAAATTGTGGGAGCACATAAAAAATGGGGTTGTTGTCCCAAGGCAGAATGGCAAATGAGAAATTTCAAAGAGATTATTTCGTATTGAAATTTTAGGGATTTAGGTTTTCAGGGGTCGAAATACACTTGGTGCAACAATACGTTGGGGGATGATTGTGTTAAGGAGCGACTAGATCGAGCAATGGTGACAAGTGAGTGGTGCAAGCCTTTCTCAACTGTGGCAGTAGAGCATATCGTTTGTAGCGCATCAAATCACATGCCTATTTTAGTGGACACTGAGGGGACGACTTGGCTGGGGACTAGGCAAGGGAAAAAACACGTTTCAGATTTGAAGAAATGTGGACTCACACAGATGAATGTGAGCAGGTAATTTGTGGAGGTTGGAATTGGCAGGGTGAGGGATCAAGTATGTATGGTGTTAGTGAGAAAATTAAAGCTACACGAGTTCAATTGATGGTTTGGAATAAGCATAGTTTTAGCCACATGTAAAAACAATTGAGGGAGCTCCGAAGTAAATTACAAGATGTTAAAGGAAGGCTAGTGGATGTGTGTACAGTGCAAGAAGAAAGATTCTTGATGGGGCAAATGGATGAAATTCTGGCTAGGGAAGAAGTAATGTGGAAGCAAAGATCTCAGGTAGCTTAGCTTAAAGATGGAGATCGCAATATGGGGTTTTTCCACGCCAAAGCAACACAATGGTAGAAAAAGAACCTAATTAAAGGCATCAAAGATAGTGATGGGGTGTGGCAAATAGAAGAAGATAAGGTTGAAGAGGTTACAGTGCAATATTTTAAGGAATTATTTATGACCTCAAACCCCCAAAATGTTGAGAGGACCCTCGAAGTGGTTGATAGGCGGGTAACAGACGAGATGAATAATTCTCTCATGCAAGATTTCCAACCCGAGGAGGTACGTGAAGCTCTTTTTCAAATGCACCCCACTAAAGCCCCAGAGCTTGATGGTATACCAACACTTTTCTTTCAAAAGTATTGGCATATTGTCGGTCCTAATATTACCAAGGCAATTCTTTCTTTTCTTAATGTTGGGCATATGCTTCGAAAGTGCAACTATATCCACATCGTGCTTATTCCTAAGACCGATAGCCTAGACAACATCACCTAATATAGGCCTATTAGCTTATGTAATGTGACCTATAAGATTATTTCCAAAGTTCTAGTTAACCAGCTGAAAGGAATTTTACCACACATTATTTGTGAAAATCAAAGAACTTTTGCACCAAATAGACTCATAATAGATAATGTGTTGGTAACTTTTGAAATCATGCACCATTTGAAAAATAAAAGATTTGGAAAAACAAGTCAGTTTGCGCTTAAGTTGGATATGAGTAAAGCATATGATCGAGTGGAATGGGTTTTCCTAGAAAAGATTATGGAGAAGATGGGATTTGTACAGGAATGGATTACCCTAATTATGAACTAAGTTAAGACTTTGTTGTATTCGATCATATTTAATGGAAATTAATTTGGGGGCTTCGTTAAGGCGATCCCCTCTCCCCTTATCTTTTTCTTCTCGTTATAGAAGGCTTATCAGCTATGATTCGAAAGGTTGAGCAAGAAAAGGAACTGACAGGTGCAGCAATATGTAGATGAGGTCTAAGCGTCTCACATTTGTTCTTTTCAGATGATAGCCTCTTATTTGGAAGAGTAACTAGCTAAGAAGGTGTGAAGATTGTGGACATCTTGCTGCGATATGAAGAGGCTTCTGGGCAGAAGATCAACTTGGAAAAATCCTCCATATTTTTTTAGCAAGAATACAAACAATGAGTTAAGTCAATTAGTACGAGGAGCCATTGATATCCAAGGAGGAAATTGTCATAATAAATATTTGGGCTTGCCCACACTAATAAGAAAATCTAAATGGGAAGTTTTCAATGCCCTCAAGGAAAAAGTATAGAAAAGAGTCCAAGGGTGGAAGGAGAAATTGTTCTCCAAGGCAAGAAGAAAAATTCTTATTAAGGCAGTCGCCCAATCTATACCCACGTATGTTATGAGTTGCTTCAAAATTCCAATTTCCATCTGTGCAGAAATTGAAGCCATGATCCAAAAATTTTGGTGGGGCCAAAAGCAGGAGGAGAGAAAGATTCATTGGATTAGATGGGAGAAACTCTACATGTCCAAACCATGAGGGGGACTAGTTTTCGAAAGTTATATGTGTTTAACAAAGCACTTCTGGCGAAGTTAGGATGGCGACTCCTCATGAATGGTAATTCTTTAGTTTCCCAGGAGCTCAAAGCTAAATAGTTTCCACATAGTTAATTTTTGGAGGCCCGTTTGGGGAACAATCCAAGCTACTCGTGGCGGAGCATATGGGAGGCACGAGATATTATAGCCAAAGGGGTGAGATGGTGGATTGGAGATGGGAAGGCAATGCACATCTGGAGGGACAACTAGCTATCTATGCCGACCACTTTTAAGGTAGTCCCGCCAATGAAGGTGTTGAACAAAGATGCTCTAGTGAGTGAACTAATAGACCAGGATCAAAAATCATGGCACAAAGTATTAGTAAAGGAGATTTTTCTCCCTCATGAAGTAGCTTCTATATGCAAAATTCCCATAAGTTAAAGGTTACCAGAAGATAATTTGGCATTACACTCCCAAGGGCCACTTCTCAGTTAAGAGTTGTTATCACCTAGGGATAAAGAGTTTGCAAACCTCGGGTGAACATAATATGGGGGAATGTTCAATGATAAACAACCAGGAGTCACTAGAGGCTTTGATCTGGAAGCAGAATATACCTCCCAAGGTAAAACATTTTGTGTGGAAGACATGCAAGAATATTCTTCCAACAAAATGTAACTTAATAAGGAAGAAGATGGAGGTTGATCCGAGATACAAGCTATATGGTGCAGATAGAGAAACGACAACTCATAGTCTAAAGGAATGCAAGGTGGTTGAACTTGTATGGTTTTGTAGCCTTCTTGGCTTGAGATGTACTGATTATTTGGCAATTGATATGTGTAGCTAGTTGATTGACATGGTGAAAGGAAACTTAGCCCTAGCGTTCATGTTAATGTGGGAAATCTGGAACAATAGAAACAAATCTATATTTGAAAGTAAAAGGGCGAATCCAAAGGCAATTGCTGGGTCGGCATGCACAATCCTTGAAGATTTCCTCAAAGTACAGACTATTAATAGGGGAGGTACTGTTCCCAAGTCGATAAGATGGAAATTACCAGAGGAAGGTGTGTACAAAATAAATGTGGATGCTATTCTTTTTGCAGATTTAAATAATATGGGTGTAGGTGCGATGGTGCGAGATCATGAGGGTCAAACAATCGCTACACCTTATAAAAAGATCTCATGTTGTCCTTTACCTTTGATTGTAGAAGCTATAGCTATGAGATTCATAGTTGGTTTTGTGAAGGATCTTGGCTTGAGTTTAGTGGTTTTGGAGGAGAAAACATGGAGGTTATTAGCTCTATCAACAAGCAGGATGAATCCCTATCGCCGGTGAGGCTAATTATAGAGGATATATGGGAAGAAGTCGGCAATTCTCGCTCCACCAGAATGGTCTTCGCCCATGTTGGACGACAAGGCAATACAACTGCCCATGATTTAGCGCAACATGCTAGACTTGTGGCAGACATTGAAATCTGGATTAAGGAGGTTCTAGCCTTTATAAAAGAATGTGTCCAAAGTGATTTGCTTCATTGTAATGGTTGATTTCTTATATTTAATAAATCTTTTGATCGTTTCTCATAAAAAAAATAATAATAATATGGGAAAGCAAAAAAAATTGCTGTTTGACTTTATAAAATGGCCAAATATTTTTGGATAAAAAAAGTAACAAAAAATGATCTATCTTTGCAAGACAGAAGGAGTATAATGGATGTTAGAACTCTAAGAGGATTTCAAAAAGCTCCTAAAAAGAACCCTATACAGGACCCCACACCGGCAAAGGCGGATGCCATTAACCTTGGACAATAGATGGGGCACTCCTTGGACGGCCCACGATACCAAGATCTAATTGGGTTTTTAGTCCTTTTCCTAAAACATGGGTCCCACATCCCCTACCCTCCCCTCCTTCCTCATCTTATATAATTTTGGTCAATTGCGTAAAAGCCCCTGAATGATGGGCTATATTTATATTCCACTATATTTATCATCCTGCCCAATTTAAGAGAAAAATTTCCATGTAACTGTGATATGATCATGTGGTATCATAAGTTAATGAGATCCAAACAAATTGAGATTGTTAGTATACTTTTTAACCCTACAATCCCATTTTACCTGGCCCCTATTGGCTTGTGACATCACCTAACCATGTCACAAAATTGCATGGAAGACTCACTCCCAATTTAATGGCTATTTCTTTTAAAATTTTCATCAAGTTTATAATCTATTTTCATCAAATTTAATACCTATATAAATCACTTTTAAAAGGCTACATTAGGCGGTGATTAAATTAGTATAAAAGGCTAAATCACGCGACACACACACGATGTATTTTAGTCAAATTTTCTTAAGGAATTGAAATGAGACGGAGCAAAAGGTTTTGTAAAAGTAGCCCATACTTCATGGATGTTTTTTGTGATGTATACCTTTCTTTCATAAACAAAGTCTCACAAGACTTCTCGCTCCCTCAATCCCTTCTATCCCTTCTATCTCTTCAAGATACAAGCCTTACGTGGGTCACGTCTATTGTATCTCTCCCCAATTTTTTATGAAAATTAATTCTGCAGCCTTTATAAATTTGATTGATATCAAATTATCAAAATCATTTAATTAGGACTACGTACTTTATCCTATATAATGAGAAAATTATTTTTAAGTGGACAATATGAATTAGGTCTACTCTTTAAGTCTCTTTAGTGAAATACATACATGCCAATTTTTAATTTTTTCATTCATCCCAAAAAAGAAACAAAAAAAAAAAAATGTGTTAATATTTTAGAACTTGAAAAAAAAAAATTACACTTTACTCCCAAGTCAGGGAGTTACTCATACTTTACTATACTTTGGCATATTGACACCAATGAATTTCACCACCAAAAAAAAAAAGAAAAAAAAAAAAAAAAAAAAAAGGGCCTTTAGCACCAATGGTAGCTAGTGGTTGGTGATTTGGCATACATCTTCCTCCGAGGGAAACAAAAAAAAAAAAAAAAAAAAAAAAAAAAAGGGTAGAACCAAGAATAGAATCATCATTTTATTCCTTTCCCATTCTCTCATAACGAACACAATGATATAGTTTTTGTAGACACCCTATTTTGTTTTTATATTTGATGGTGAATTCTCAATGATGAGGTCTGATCCGTAATATTTATTGTCAATCTACGTCTCTTTTTTGTGAATCAAGTAAATAAGTGGGTTAAGTGCATTCAGTGGGGAATATATATGTATAGATATCTATATATATATATATATATAGAAAGGGAATGGGGAAGGTGTTGGACAGCAAAAACAAAAGAGAAGGAAGTGGTGTGTGCAAAGTAAAGAGAATAAAAGAAAGAGAAAGAAAAAGAGAAGGTGGTGGAAATTGGGATGTGAGAGGGAGAGCAGGAGAGGATGGGGGAACGTGTGAGAAAGAAGGTGGGGAAATATGCAAAAGGAAGATAAGAGAAAAAAGGGGAAGTGGGATATAAAAAAGGGAGAAAGGTTATATTTTGGGGGTTGAACATTGGAGGGGAGGATATACGTACTAAGAATAAAGAGGGAATGCTGAAACAGAGAGAGAGAGAAAATAATAGCGCTAGAGAGATAGACCTGTGAGGAAAGGAAAGCTTATGGAGTTCAAAGGGAGAGACGTTGCTGGGTTGATAGTGGACTTGAGGGACAATTTGAAAACCTGTCTTATTTGAAAGAAGTATAAATTTATATTTGATAGTAGAATTGCATAAATTGTTCAAATGGTGATTTTTCTATAGGTAAAATCGGTTTGGCTAACCCTGTTTTGCAGAAAAATTAACTTCATTGTAGGGAAGATGGATTAGAAAAGTCATGCGTATGCATAATCATTTTATGCGTACGCTTGTCCTACATCTTCATTTTTAATTAGTTTATTATTTGTTTATTATATTTACGTACATCCTTCTTTCCCTTTTCTTTTATTAGTTTATTATTCTTTACTTGTATATACTTGTTATTGTTGTAAATATTTGATTTAAAATTAATTTATTTTAATTTATTGTTATTTGTGTTTTTTATTTTAATTTATTGTATTTGATTAGTGTAGGTGTAACTTACATTGATGTTTTATTTTCCTACTTTATTATACTTTATAGTGGTGAGTTAGTGGGTGGAGATAACTCCTACACCACTAACTCATTATACCATTATTGTTGGAGGTTATTTTTCTTTTGGTTATTTATTTATAAGTGTTATGTGTGGAGATGAAGAGGTGTAGAGAATAGCTTGCATATGCTGAAATTTTCAGCACTAATATCTCCATGTTTGTTGTACACTTTGGTTTCTTTTCATATTTTCTATAAATATATTTTGTGTATTTGGAGCATACGGATAATTTGAGGTTCGTGGGAAGTCTTAGCTGCACACAAGGCTACCCGGAGGATCATTGTATCTTGGGAGAAAAACGTCATGCAAACCTAGTGCAGACAGGGGCGTATTTTCTCTAAGGATAGCACTTCGTAGCGTGCCTTGGTCCATAATATATACAGGCTATTTCTGAACTTTAATTCTTGTAATATTATCATTATATTCATGTTGATGATTATTGTGTTATTAATTGATTTAATAGAAATTCCTAACAATATATCTAACAATCTTAGAGAAAATACGTAGGAATTTCTGTTAATTTAATTTTTATAATCTTTGAGTATTTTAACTTACAAAGATGATACGAGTTTAGAACCAATATAAATATATATACCTTTGGAACATATTGCTACTATTGCAACATAGGTACACGGATGATGTAGTCTATTGGATTTCTAAATCCTAATATTGATGGCTTGTGTTACGGCTTTGACGGGTAATTGTTATAGTTTCTTACATATGTTATGAATTTCAATTCAAAACGATCCACATGACTTTACTTATAGCTTATATTATACAGTTATTGGCTAGCAAATGTGTTCCTTATCCATTGGCCTACATTGTGTATACCTACGATTAGGACTTATGACCTGTGAAGGAATAGTTTCCATACTGTATTGATGGTTGATATTGTATTTTAAGAATTTGATAATGATTTATTTTTATAGTTATTCAATTGTTAGTGCATATATATCAAGGTTTTCTTTGTCATATATATACTACTCTTGATATCTTTAAATCTCTAGATTGTTCTTGATAAATTAAAAATTTATTATAAAATGTTGGCATAAAAAGTGAACATAAATCTATATATGTTGATTCGGCATATATAATGTAAAATAAATATATATTGTATGCAGTGTTAGAGTTTGAAAACTCATCTTGTATTAATACTTATCACTAAGAAAGTTTCCTTTATATTCGTGGTGATGCAGAAATCGGATTAAAGAGTCCCTCTAACAAGTAAAATTGATTTTACCAATATTTATATCCTTATGTTAGGATGAAAGTACTTTGACACATACACTTGTGGCTAGAATGGTAGCATATGAAGGTGTATATAAATCCTTTTAGATGTATGCTTTGTTATGATATTTTTTAAGTTGTGGGTCATAAGCTGTTTAGTGAAATAACTCTTCTTTTGGTGATTCTCATTTGAATATAAAAGTGACTCATTATTTTTACGTTAGTTCATGTTATTTTAAAATATGAACACATTTTGATAAAAGTTTTATTGGCCTAATGCTATTCTTAATTGAAAAAAAAAATGTTGAATTTTAATACAAATGCTCTTTGAATGAAGTCACATGTTATTGGAAATTATATTTTCATAAAATTGAAATGAAAATAAAATAATTTTTATATGAGGGTTGTCAAAGAACAATCATGATTGTGACATAGTGTGAATATTATTTCAATGTGGGGGTTCTATTGAATAATGTTCATTGTATGTGGAATTTAAAAAAAAAAAAATTATTTTAATGTGTAGGTGATTAAGATGATGTACTTTGTTACGCATTATAGATTATTTTTACATGGTTCAATATGAATATAATTTATTTGAATATCTTGTGCTAATTTAGTATTTGACCATCTTTAGAAGATAAATTGTGGGATGCACAATTTGAAATCATGATGGTGGATTTATAAAAAAAAAAATAAGGTGAATGATATTTTGCTAATCTTCTATGTTGTGAAATGACTTTAGTGCTATTTCAACATGTGGCATAGAGGTAAAAAATATTATTGAAAATGCTAGAGAATAATTTTACATTATGTTAGTATTTTCATCTTCTTATAAAAATAAAGATAATGAAATAAAATTATTTCATGAATATGAAGATGAATTATATTGATGTTATTTATGGTGTGACTATTATATAAATTGTTGACATGAATTTTAGTATGATCAATGATATAAATTTGTGATTATTATGTACTCACGTTTATATCTTATTATTCAGATTAACTATATATTTAATCTATGTTTGAGATTGCAAAAGTGAAAGCACATATATACATTATTGAGAGTTGGACCATACATGTAAAGCACATATTTGAGATGCATAATATGGTGCGTAAAATACGGCTAAAAGCCATGTTAAAAAAAAAAATTGAAAAAAAAAAGAGGCATTATAAAAATTATATAACTCTTGTTGAGTGATTGCCCCAGGATTAGCGTGTTGGCTAAATCCAAATCATCGAGGGGAATGGGACTGAAGCCTATAAATTAGTCATCGCAGTGGACACCTAACCTCTATGATTGGAGATCCCATAAAGGGGGTTCAATGCATAAGAACGAAACTGTAGGGTGACTAGGAGGAGCACTAAAATATTTTGCGGGGTATTCCCTAGTCCCATGCCTATGATGATAGTGCTCAAAATTGTGATGGTTTAGGAAGAGCTTAGCTTTGAATGAGTCCAAGGCAGAAATTCTGCAGGGTGTTGATCACAGATTACCCTTGGAGGTCTCACCTAAGTGAGTATAGTAGTGGGGTCGCTACTGTGGGAAAATAGGCTACTCCCTAAAAATACTCATGATACGAGATACGGGCACATGACCGTTTAAAGCGCCAACCAGACTAGAACCGAATGAATTACCCGTACTGTGTGTGTGATAAGTAGAAGTTTGAATTCAAGGACCTAGTTCAAGACTAGTTCACTACGGCTCTTTCAAACGGAAACTTGCTAACACTAAGTGTAGGTTCAAACCCGGAAGGTACCTATACCCATTGCACAGTAAAAATGCTCCTTATATATATTATTTTAATTTTAAATTATGTGGGAGATTGTTGTAAATATTTGATTTAAAATTAATTTATTTTAATTTATTGTTATTTGTGTTTTTTATTTTAATTTATTGTATTTAATTAGTGTAGGTGTAACCTACATTAATGTTTCATTTTCCTACTTTATTATACTTTATAGTGGTGAGTTAGTGGGTGGAGATAACTCCTACACCACTAACTCATTATACCATTATTGTTGGAGGTTATTTTTCTTTTGGTTATTTATTTATAAGTGTTATGTGTGGAGATGAAGAGGTGTAGAGAATAGCTTGCATATGCTGAAATTTTCAGCACCAATATCTCCATGTTTGTTGTATACTTTGGTTTCTTTTCATATTTTCTACGAATATATTTTGTGTATTTAGAGCCTACGGATGATTTGAGGTTCGTGGGAAGTCTTAGCTGCACACAAGGCTACCCGGAGGATCATTGTATCTTGGGAGAGAAACGTCATGCAAACCCAGTGCAGACGGGAGCATATTTTCTCTAAAGATAGCGCTTCGTAGCGTGCCTTGGTCCATAATATATACAGACTATTTCTGAACTTTAATTCTTGTAATATTATCATTATATTCATGTTGATGATTATTGTGTTATTAATTGATTTAATAGAAATTCCTAACAATATATCCAACAGTTATGATTGCTACGTACATCTTCCTGGTTTTTTATTAGTTTGTTAGTTTATTATTCTCCCTTTGTTTATTATATCCTCTAATTGCTTCAATCAGTCATTTGTGTGTTTTTAATTGTCGCATAGTTCAAAGGCAATCTAAATTAAATTAAAATAGTAAATATGGTCAATGAATACAAAATGAGAGCCGATTTATTATTGGACATTGTTAAGTGCCTAACATTTTCCCAACATGTACTTTAGCTCCAAACCTTCTCTAGTTAATAAAAATGGCTTCTATACCCTTCCAGGTGGCGATTCTTATTCATGTGCTAATTCTTTAGAGTTAACATCATCAGAAGCAAAAGCAAGTAAAATACAGGTACAAACGAGCACGTGGTGAAAATTTGTGCGCTCATAGATTTTTCTAGTCTGAGAGTAGTTTTTGATAGAGGAATAAAATAAGGAAGTCAGAAAAATAAATAAATAAAAATGGGGTCTTCTTAAGATAGAATGACGGGCGACTTTGCAACACACGTAAGATGGCTGGGTAACAGAAGTAAGATATTTACCAAAACAAAAACAAAAAAAAAAAAAAAAAAAGCATACGTAAGGGTGTAGCTCATCGCATTTAAGTAAACAATTATTACAAAAAATAAAAAATAAAATAAAAATAAAAATGATAGTATATATATGTCATTAAAAGTAGGATTTACCATGAGGTCATAAGATCACAGCACTTGGGCCGGTCACATTAAGTAGGATTGTGTGTGGGCCGGCGTGAATTAAACGGGGTTTGGGAGAAAATCATTAACCAACGCACTCTTAATATATTGCAAATTTGCCAACCTACCAATGCGCGAGTCATAAAATCTAACGGATATATTGATTGATTTTTTAAGGGTAAAATGCAAAAAACCCCTTCCTATTATTACCCATTTTGCAGGTTACCCCCCTCTAATAAAAAACCCATCAAAAAACCCCCTATATTGTTTAGGGTTGACAAAATACCCCCTTCCATTTGGTCAACGTTAAGAAGAGTAACAGAAATTCACACATGACTGGCACGTGACACCAATAATTCATCTTTATGACCAAAATGCCCTCCACCATAATTATTCACCATGTCCATTGCTGGCTAAACTCACCGTCGGTCTGATCCCTATATCCGTTCCTGGCTAAGGTCGCTGCCAGTCTGATCCTTCTCGGAGAAGGATCGTCTTGATCTCTATCTCGCGCACCCCTTTCTCATTCGAGACCTAAAGTCATCTCGCCTCCGATCTGATTTGAAAAGCCACTAAGCTGCAACTCCCATCACCTTTGGACTCCACCCTTCCATCGATGCCGTACTCTGATGGTCAGATCATCGGAAATTAGATGGGTTTTCTTGAAACAGAGCATACCCAATTCGTTGAACTGATTGGAATGAGGAAGAGGGATACAAGAAAAAAATAAATAAATAAATAAATACACACGAAGAAAAATCGTCAGCAACTCCCATTTTTTCCGGTGATGAAGCAAGAAAAACCAACCACAACAAAAGCCATGGAAGCCATCGATCGCATATGAACTGCTTAGAGGTTTTGCTCGCGTTGTAAACCTTTGTTGTAGACCTCACACATGATCTAATTTGTTGCCCTCGATCTGGAAAACCCAAATTTGTTGTAGGTTGTGGGCACGGTGATGAAGTTTGAGGGGTTTGAATCCATATGTTTGCTTTGCGGTGACTGACGATTGGGAAATCTAGGGAAGAAAATAGAGAGACCGATTAATGGGCAGTGAGATTTTGACACAACAGTCGTGTTTGTGTCGCTAGAAAATATCATAATTTTCTCGAGAAATAGACAAAGAGATAGTCAAATGGGCTAAATCGGTTGATAAATGGACTCTTCCCCTTCTCCTCTTCCACCGGCGTGACCTAAACCACTGCAATATCTCATCTTCATCTACGTCCGTGGGTTGTGGGCAGTCAGGGTTTTGATGGTAGATGGGGCTAAATCAGTTGATTAATAGGGCTAAATCAGTTGATGGATTTACTTGATAATGGGATTGGATTAGTGGTTGATTGTGGCGTATATGTGTGGTTGGATTAGTGGTGGTTTCTGGCATTGGGTTGCCGGTGAAGATGAACGGAAAATTTTCTTTTTTCATCTCCTTCCTCTGTTTTGCTCTCCTCCTTCAGCTTTTTTCTTCTCTTCCCTTCTCTCTCTTCCCTTGTCTCTCTTTTTTTCTTTCTCTTTCCCGGACTGGTATGGCAACCTTCGAATTCATCCTCATCCACGGCAATCGGTAGCCAGAGAAATGGAGGAGCAATTTTCTATTTTATTTTCTTTTTCAAAATAAAAAATAAAAGACAAGGGTATAATTGACTTTGTACATTTCTGTTAACGATGTAGCCCCCTAAGACAATATGAGGGGTTTTTTGTTGAGTTTTTTTTTAGAGGGGGGTATCCTGCAAAATGGGTAATAATAGGGGGGTTTTCTGCATTTTACCCTTTTTTAATGATTTAGAACCAATTGTTTAGACAGGTTTGGTATGCCCTTCCAAAACGAGATTAACAAATTCTAAGCCTCGAAAGTATATTATACAAGAGATGGCAGTATATAACACTTTTATAATATGGTTGAAAATTTAATGATTAAAACTAATAACTTGGAAGAAAATGCATAAACTGATAAACACTAAGGCTCTATTTAATTGGTTCGCGGATTTTATCAAAGAAAAAAAAATAAAATACGAGGAATTGTAATTTTTTGTTATTTGATTGCAACGGAAAATTAGTAGAAGAATTGAAATAATTTTAGCTCGGTATGATTTCATATTTTCCTTTCATTTTATTTCCTCTGCAATTTTTTTTCCCTACCCATTTTTTTCAATGGTAAAATCCATGAACCAAATAAAGGGTAAGGGTCAGCATCAGGTGAGGCAGGTTGGGCCAGACTTGAGGTTTTTTATTTTTATTTTATTTTTTTTCGTATTGAATCAGCCCTTACTATTCATGGGGTCAGTCGGAATCATAAAATGCCAAGCATAGCCCTAGGCATAAATAGGTAAAAATGGGACTCTGGCCTATGTTATCTCCTAGTGATAATGTACTTATATAATAACTATGAATTTATTAAGATAATTCATATGCTTAAATTAAATAAGGATAATACTCCATACCAATATATTAAACATAAATTGGACTTGCACATTGAAATATAAGTTAATACTTATAATTTATATTCGTATGAGTAGTATATTGTACTTTATAACTTATAACTTAATTTAAAATGATTTAGCCATGTCATTGGAATTTGGGAGAATATATATAAATACAATTCCTACTGCATTTTATATAATATTGAGTACAAATTACTAAGGCTCTATTTGGTTTGTGGATTTTATCAAGAAAAAAAATATATATATATATAAGGAATACTACTTTTCTTTATTTGGTTGCAGTGGAAAATTGGAAGAAAATGAATAATTGAAATAATTTTGGTTTGATATGATTTTATCTTTTCCTTTCATTTTCTTTCCTCCTCATTTTTTTTCCCTTCCTTTTTTTTTCCTTGGTAGAATCCATGAACCAAATAGTGGGTAAGGGAGTGCTTAAAAAAAACCAGGAAAAAAAACGAAGAGAGTACTAAGGGAGAAAGGTCTGAGAGCTTTCAAAATCATACTTACTGCATTTTATATAATCGTAATGGAAACAGAAATAGATAATGTAACATATAGTCTTGTACTCCAAAACCCCGCCACTTGACCAAGTGATCCCTCAAATTACTAAGACAGCAATTGCCACTTATTTATTTTAGACTTGTAATGATAAAACAACATACTTCTAAGGATTAAAAGACGGTTGAATCATTCGCAAGCAACTTTAACAAGTTTTTTTTTCCAACATTGGACCCATTAAAAAGTCCTAATATAGCCGAAGGGCCGCTCTCGAGACCCTCAGCTATGTCTTCGACATACACTATCTTCCCTTCTCTAATGGAAGGCAGCACCATGCCCAAGAACTTAGAATAGAGGTGAAAGTAATCTGTAACCACAAATCCTTCCATGCGAGTACGCTTATGGACAAGGCACATCAAGTCTACACCTTCGGGCGGATCAAGGCTGTATTGAGAAATCATTCCGCAAATAACAATGCGACCATGGAGTCTCATGTTGTGGAGCGCTGCATCGAGCATCTTTCCGCCGACACTCTCAAAGTAAATGTCAATGCCTTCGGGAAAATACCTGGAAACAACAAATTTATTGATACATTGAAGGTTGTGTAAAGTGAATAAATGACTACAATAGTTGAAATAGATCATAGCTTTTAAATGTGATCTATCGCAATAGATCACGGTTATTTCTTATTTATTCATTTTCCAAAGGATTTTATGCATGATCCATCCTAGCGTGTATGATCTTTTCGTTTGTTCAACCCTGATCTTTTCCTATTATTGTAGTAGTAAAAAATGTTGCAATGCTAGCTTATAATGGTTGCATCCATGTGACTTCATCGGGATGTAAAATGATTTTTAATAGTATCAATGGAAATTAAATACACAAATGACTAAACATGAAAGAAGAATCATTACATTCAACCAACTCGATCACGTTTTTTTGTGATTGAAAGTATGCAGCCATAGTTGACCAAAACGTTTTAAGGTACAAATCCATCATCATGCAACATCAATATAATTGTATGTCTTGGAATATTAGGATTTCATGAAGCAATGATGTTTGAATGTTTCATTATTATTGTGAAGATTATGGACGCTATGCTTTTTCATGTAAATTAAAGGATCCAATGACCTCTTTTCTTCAAAGTGAGGAGTAAGGGACTGTTTGGCACATCTGAAAATTTGGCCAACTGAAAATAAGTCTTAACAAGTTTTAATTCCACACTGTTTAGTATGTCTTTTTTTCCTGTTAGTCAATTCAACTTTCTTCTGAAACCAAGGCATAAACACAGTTTTTTTAAAACCACCTATGAGTTGGTTTGTTGAAAAACCAACTAATAGTCATGGACTAAACCCATCCTGATCCAATTTTCAAAGTTCCCAAACAGGCCCTAAGATTTTTATCATGCAAAAAATATGGATGCTGACCTTTTCAAAGCTTCATCCAAGTCATGCTCTTCCTTGTAATTGAAAGCCTCATTGAATCTAAGCTTATCCTTCAACAAATCAACCTTATTGGAAATAAAAAGAAAAGAAAGAAAGTGAATTTGAGTTTAGGACTGGTTAATTCGACCGGTTCCCTAAAAATTTTATGGTTGTGTAGCTAAAAACCTTGGCAACCAGGATACTCCATCGTCCTATGCAACTTTTTATGGTTTACTTTCCTTATTTATTTTTATTATTATTATTATTTTGGCTGTGGAGTTTCTTTTATTATTTTTTCATGTTTAGGCATAAAGCCTTTTAAGTTTTTAGTGTCTATGACAAGCCTATTGCATCATGTTTTCACAGGGAGATTAAAGAATAAATGGTGGCCGGCCATAACTCGTGGTTCAAGGTGTGAACCATCCAGTTCAAGAATTGCAACCCAATTCCAGAATTTACTAATATATTAGTGTGACGTAACATAAGACAACTAGTGAAGACAAAATCCAGCCAAAAAAATAATTTAAAAATCGAGAGAATGGGGTTTTTAATTTATTTTATAAAAATATATATAGTCCGTTGTTCTCAAAATACCCCAAACCTTTTGGAATTACAATTCTGAATTTGTGAATAGTAGAAAATAAATGAAAAGATCAAGTCAACATCCCTCAATAAAAGTCCTAAATATCAACTAATCACCTAATTGGGGCCATTGATCGTCTAAATGGAAATTAAATAATTAAAATATAAGTATTTTTTTTTTTTTTTTATCAGCAAAATCAAAGATTCACATTTAGGGTCACAGATTTGTGCCATTAATAAATAATAAGTAAAATACCTATAATCGTTTAATTTTCATTTGAATGAGCCCTTAGTGGATACACAGAATATATAGCAGCCACAAAGAAAGAGCTAGCTAGTGGCTAGTGAATCAATATATATATATATATATAGAGAGAGAGAGAGAGAATGCTAATGAGAGATGACTAACCTTTTCCTTGCTTCCAACAAGCTGACCAACAGCACCGGATGCTGCTGAAATGAAGACAGATTCTACTTTCTTAGGAGAACAAACCTCGAAAAATCCAGCATAAGCAGTCATACCAGCCAAACCTAAAATTAATCAAATTATGATAAGTGCTTAATTGCGAAGAAATAGAAGTCCTCTATTATGTTGGAAAACTTCTAAACACGTGCCATCTTACTTGGGAAAATATAATTCAATAATTAAATGATGCAGACAACTTACCAAGAAGTCCTGTGTAGTAAGGGGTGTTTCTATGGTACCTTGCCAAATTTTTCGGTATGGTACCCAAAAAGGAGAGACCATACAAATGATGACATGTGTAGGGAATAAGTTTTTTAATGGGATTGTGACCGGTTGGCAACAGCCAACTTCAGGTTGCAAAAAATACAAGAATGTTATGTCTATAATGACCTTTATACCCCAAAGTAACATGAACAAAGGCCAACATGTTTAATTAGAATGTTAATTATAAAAAATTTTGCATTTAAACCAACCACCAACCTAGATCCATCAAATAGGGCATTCAAAGTAGTTGGAGCTTCCAACCATTTTCCATCCTTTTCCAATATTCTCTACCAACGTACCTTTTGCCAAACCAATTGCTTACCATTTTTTTCGTCATCATCTTCTTCTTCTTCTCCTTCTTCATTTTTTTTATTTTTTTTAATTATTTTTTATTATTTTCATTCTTGTACTCACAATGTGAGAAGCTATGACATTGACATTATAAAGGGAATAGGAAGCCAACGCTCAAATTAATTTCACCTGTATTTAAATCTATTTTTAGTTTTTCGTTTTAGAATAATAGTGTCATAGATATCCTAGACATTTCATTTGGTACATGGTACACACATTTCATTTGGTTTTACTATTACATTTGGATGGTTTTACCATTTAGTGCCATTGCTCACTGGACAAATTATATGAACCACGGTGCTCATATTTTACGGGTATTACTTATTTCTTTCTGCCAAAGATGCTTACTAGATTATATATATTGGGTACCATACCCAAAAGCATCCGAAGGTACCAAAAACAAATGGGTTACTATTTAATGATGGTTTTCCAACCAAATACTTCATGTGAACCACTTACTATTTTGTGTGAACATGAACTATTTAGTAATTATCATTTCCTAACCATTTGGAGTGACCAAAATGACCAACTTAGTATTTGGAGTGACCTACTCACCATTTGAAGTAACCAAAAGTGACCAACTTACCATTTAGAGTGACCAAAAGTGACCAACTTATCATTTGAAGTGACCTATTTAACATTTAGAGTGACTAAATTACCATTTAGAGTGACTTACTTACCATTTGGAGTGACCAAAAGTGACCAACTTAGCATTCGGAGTGACCTACTTACCTTTCGAGTGACCAACTTACCTTTTAGAGTGACCAACATACCAGTTAAAGTGACCTACTTACTATTTGGAGTGACCAAAAGTGACCAACTTACCATTTAGAGTGACCAAAAGTGACCAACTTATCATTTGGGGTAACCTACTTACCATTTAGAATGACCAAATTACCATTTGGAGTGACTTACATACCAATTGGAGTGACCAAAAGTGACCAACTTACCATTTCAAGTGACCTACTTACCCTTTCGAGTGACCAACTTACCTTTTAGAGTGACCAACTTACCATTTGGAGGGACCAAAAGTGACCAACTTACCATTTAAAGTGATCTACTTAACATTTAGAGTGACCAAATTACCATTTCGAGTGACCTACTTACCATTTGGAGTGATTTGGAGTGACCAACTTACCATTTAGAGTGACCTACTTACCCTTTCGAGTGACCAACTTACCATTTAGAGTGACCAACTTATCATTTGGAGTGACCTACTTAATATTTAGAGTGACCAAATTACCATTTGGAGTGACTTACTTACCATTTGGAGTGACCAAAAGTGATCAACTTAGCATTCGGAGTAACCTACTTACCCTTTCGAGTGACCAACTTACCTTTTAGAGTGACCAACTTACCTTTTAGAGTGACCTATGTACTATTTTGAGTGACCAAAAGTAACCAACTTATCATTTAGACAGACCAAAAGTACCAAACTTATCATTTGGGGTGACCTACTTAACATTTAGAGTGACCAAATTACCATTTGGAGTGACTTACTTACCATTTGGAGTGACCAACTTACCATTTAGAGTGACCAAAAGTGACCAACTTATCATTTGGGGTGACCTACTTAACATTTTGAGTAACCAAATTACCATTTGGAGTGACTTACTTACCAATTAGAGTGACCAAAAGTGACCAACTTACCATTTGGAGTGACCTACATTCCCTTTCGAGTGACCAACTTACCTTTCAGAGTGACCAACTTACCATTTGGAGGGATCAAAAGTGACCAACTTACCATTTAAAGTGACCTACTTAACATTTAGAGTGACCACATTACCATTTGGAGTGACTTACTTACCATTTAGAGTGATTTCGAGTGACCAACTTACAATTTAGAGTGACCTACTTACCCTTTCGAGTGACAACCTTACCCTTTAGAGTGACCAACTTACCTTTTAAAGTGACCAACTTACTATTTTGGAGTGACCAAAAGTGACCAACTTATCATTTGGAGTGACCTACTTAATATTTAGAGTGACCAAATTACCATTTAGAGTGGCCAAAAGTGACCAATTTACCATTTGGAGTGACCAAAAGTGACCAACTTACCATTTAGAGTCACCAAAAGTGACCAACTTATCATTTGGAGTGACTTACTTAACATTTAGAGTGACCAAATTACCATTTGGAGTAGCTTACTTACCATTTGGAGTGACCAAAAGTGACCAACTTAGCATTCGGAGTAACCTGCTTACCCTTTCGAGTGACCAACTAAACAGTTAGAGTGACCTATTTACTATTTGGAGTGACCAAAAGTGACCAACTTACCATTTAGATAGACCAAAAGTGACAAACTTATCATTTGGGGTCACCTACTTAACATTTAGAATGGTCAAATTACCATTTGGACTGACTTACTTACCATTTGTAGTGACCAAAAGTGACCTACTTACCATTTAGAGTGACCTACTTAATATTTAGAGTGACCAAATTACCATTTGGAGTGACCAAAAGTGACCAACTTACCATTCGGAGTGACCTACTTACCCTTTCAAGTGACCAACTTACCTTTTAGAGTGACCAACTTACTAGTTGAAGTGACCCACTTACTATTTGGAGTGACCAAAAGTGACAAACTTACCTTTTAGAGTGACCAACTTACTAGTTGAAGTGACCCACTTACTATTTGGAGTGACCAAAAGTGACCAACTTACCATTTAGAGTGACCAAAAGTGACCAACTTATCATTTGGGGTGACCTACTTAACATTTAGAGTGACCAAATTACCATTTAGAGTGACTTATTTACCATTTGGAGTGACCAAAAGTGACCAACTTACCATTTGGAGTGACCTACTTACCCTTTCGAGTGACCAACTTACCTTTTAGAGTGACCAACTTACCATTTAGAGGGACCAAAAGAGACCAACTTACCATTAAAAGTGACCTACTAAACATTTAGAGTGACCAAATTACCATTTGGAGTGACTTACTTACCATTTGGAGTGATTTGGAGTGACCAACTTACCATTTAGAGTGACCTACTTACCCTTTTGAGTGACAACTTTACCCTTTCGAGTGACCAACTCACCTTTTAGAGTGACCAACTTACTATTTGGAGTGATCAAAAGTGACCGACTTACCATTTAGAGTTACCAAAAGTGACCAACTTATCATTTGGAGTGACCTACTTAACATTTAGAGTGACCAAATAACCATTTAGAGTGGCCAAAAGTGACCAATTTACCATTTAGAGTGACCAAAAGTGACCAACTTACCATTTAGAATTACCAAAAGTAACCAACTTATCATTTGGAGTGACCTACTTAACATTTTGAGTGACCAAATTATCATTTGGAGTGACCTACTTAACATTTAGAGTGACTAAATTACCATTTGGAGTGACCAAAAGTGACCAACTTAGCATTCGAAGTAACCTACTTACCCTTTCGAGTGACCAAGTTACCTTTTAGAGTGACCAACTTACCAGTTGGAGTGACCTACTTACTATTTGGAGTGACCAAAAGTGACCAACCTACCATTTAGATTGACCAAAAGTGACCAACTTATCATTTGGGCTGACCTACTTAACATTTAGAGTAGTCGAATTACCATTTGTAGTGACTTACTTACCATTTCGAGTGACCAAAAGTGACCAACTTACCATTAAGAGTGGCCAAAAGTGACCAACTTATCATTTGGAGTGACCTACTTAACATTTAGGGTGACCAAATTACCATTTTGAGTGACTTACTTACCATTTTGAGTGACCAAAAGTGACCAACTTAGCATTCGGAGTGACCTACTTACCCTTTCGAGTGACCAACTTACATTTTAGAGTGACCAACTTACCAGTTGAAGTGACCAACTTACCATTTGGAGTGACCAAAAGTGACCAACTTACCATTTGGAGTGACCAAAAGTGACCAACTTATCATTTGGGGTGACCTACTTAACATTTAGAGTGACCAAATTACCATTTGGAGTGACCAAAAGTGACCAACTTACTATTTGGAGTGACCTACTTACCCTTTCAAGTGACCAACTTACCTGTTAGAGTGACCAACTTACCATTTAGAGGGACCAAAAGTGACCAACTTACCATTGAAAGTGACCTATTTAACATTTAGAGTGACCAAATTACCATTTGGAGTGACCAAAAGTGACCAACTTACCATTTAGAATGACCTACTTACCCTTTTGAGTGACAACCTTACCCTTTCGAGTGACAAATTAACTTTTAGAGTGACCAACTTACTCTTTGGAGTGACCAAAAGTGACCAACTTACCATTTAGAGTGACCAAAAGTGACCAACTTATCATTTGGAGAGACCTACTTAATATTTAGAGTAACCAAATTACCATTTGGAGTGGCCAAAAGTGACCAATTTACCATTTGGTGTGACCAAAAGTGACCAACTCACCATTTAGAGTGACCAAAAGTGATCAAATTACCATTTAGAGTAACCAAAAGTGACCAACTTATCATTTGGGGTGACTTGCTTAACATTTAGAGTGACCAAATTACTATTTGGACTGACTTACTTACCATTTGGAGTGACCAAAAGTGACCAACTTACCATTTGGAGTGACCTACTTACCCTTTCGAGTGACCAACTTACTTTTTAAAGTGACCAACTTACCATTTGGAGTGACCAAAAGTGACAAACTTATCATTTAGAGTAACCAAAAGTGACCAGCTTATCATTTGGAGTGACCTACTTAACATTTAGAGTGACCAAATTACCATTTGGAGTGACTTACTTACCATTTGGAGTGACCAACTTACCATTTGGAGTGACCTACTTACCCTTTAGAGTGACCGACTTACCCTTTCGAGTGACCAACTTACCTTTTAGAGTGACCAACTTACTATTTGGAGTGGCCAAAAGTGACCAACTTACCATTTAGAGTGACTAAAAGTGACCCACTTATCATTTGGAGTGACCTACTTAACATTTAGAGTGACCAAATTACCATTTAGAGTGGCCAAAAGTGACCAATTTACCATTTAGAGTGACCAAAAGTGACCAACTTACCATTTAGAATGACCTACTTACCCTTTTGAGTGACAACCTTACCCTTTCGAGTGACAAATTAACTTTTAGAGTGACCAACTTACTCTTTGGAGTGACCAAAAGTGACCAACTTACCATTTAGAGTGACCAAAAGTGACCAACTTATCATTTGGAGAGACCTACTTAATATTTAGAGTAACCAAATTACCATTTGGAGTGGCCAAAAGTGACCAATTTACCATTTGGTGTGACCAAAAGTGACCAACTCACCATTTGGAGTGACCAAAAGTGATCAAATTACCATTTAGAGTAACCAAAAGTGACCAACTTATCATTTGGGGTGACTTGCTTAACATTTAGAGTGACCAAATTACTATTTGGACTGACTTACTTACCATTTGGAGTGACCAAAAGTGACCAACTTACCATTTGGAGTGACCTACTTACCCTTTCGAGTGACCAACTTACTTTTTAAAGTGACCAACTTACCATTTGGAGTGACCAAAAGTGACAAACTTATCATTTAGAGTAACCAAAAGTGACCAGCTTATCATTTGGAGTGACCTACTTAACATTTAGAGTGACCAAATTACCATTTGGAGTGACTTACTTACCATTTGGAGTGACCAACTTACCATTTGGAGTGACCTACTTACCCTTTAGAGTGACCGACTTACCCTTTCGAGTGACCAACTTACCTTTTAGAGTGACCAACTTACTATTTGGAGTGGCCAAAAGTGACCAACTTACCATTTAGAGTGACTAAAAGTGACCCACTTATCATTTGGAGTGACCTACTTAACATTTAGAGTGACCAAATTACCATTTGGAGTGACTTACTTACCATTTGGAGTGACCTACTTACCCTTTCGTGTGACCAACTTACCTTTTAGAGTGACCAACTTACCATTTGGAGAGCTACGTACCCTTTGGAGTGAGGAACTTACTATTCGGAGTGACCAACTTACCATTTGGAGACCTATGTACCATTTGGAGTGACGAATTTATTCTTTGGAGTGGCCTACTTACCATTTGGAGTGACCAACTTACCATTCAGAGTGAATTACTTACCATTTGGAGTGACCAACTTACCGTTTGGAGTGACCCATTTACCGTTTGGAGTGACGAAGTTATAATTTAGAGTGACCAACTCATAATTCGGAGTGACCCACTCACTATTCAGAGGATCCATCAGTTCATGAACTTCTGTACTTGTTGTCTACTCTTCTCCATGGAAAGTGTGACCATATAGCAAAAGTGTTCATGACTTGTCACTTCAGGTCATTCATACCTCTAAATCTCAATGAAATCAGACAAGTCTTTTTAGATTCCTCCTACTTCTGTCCAAAGAATGAATTCTAGTTTCTGGGGATCGTTTGTAACAATGTGGGGATCCATCAGTTCATTAACTTCTGCACTGGTTGGCTACTTATATCCATGGAGCATGTAACCATATAGCAAAAGTGTGCATGATTTGTCAAATCTGATTATTCATACCTCGAAATCTCAATAAAATCAAACAAGTTTGATTAGATTCCTCCTACTTCTGTCCAAAGAACGAACTTTAATATCTTGGGATCCTTTGTAACAATGTGGGGATCCATCAGTTCATGAACTTCTGCACTTGTTGTCTACTCTTCTCTATTGAGTGTGTGACCATATAGCAAAAGTGTGCATGATTTGTCAAATCTGGTCATTCATACCCCGAATCTCAATGAAACCAGACAAGTCTGATTAGATTCCTCCTACTTCTGACCAAAGAACGAACTCTAATTTCTGGGGATCATTTGCAACAATGTAGGGATCCATCAGTTCATGAACTTCTGCACTTGTTGGCTACTCTTCTCCATTGAGTGTGTGACCATTTAGCAAAAGTGTGCATGATTTGTCAAATTTAGCATTCATACCTCCGAATCTCAACAAAATCAGACAAGTCTGATTAGATTCCTCCTACTTCTGTCCAAAGAACGAACTCTATTTTTTGGAAATCGTTTATAACAATGTGGGTATCCATCAGTTCATGAACTTCTGCACTTTTTGGCCACTCTTCTCCATTGGGCGTGTGACTATATAGCAAAAGTTTGCATGAGTTGTCAAATTTGGTCATTGATACCGCCCAATCTCAATCAAATCAGACAAGTTTGAATAGATTCCTCTAACTTCTATCCAAAGAACGAACTCTATTTTTTGGGGATCGTTTGTAACAATGTGGGGATCCATTAGTTCATGAACTTCTGCATTTATGGGTTATTCTTCTCCATTGAGCGTGTGACCATATGGCAAAAGTTTGCATGAGTTGTTAAATCTGGTCATTGATACCGCCTAATCTCAATCAAATCAGACAATTCTGAATAGATTCCTCCAACTTTTGTCCAAAGAACGAACTCTATTTTTTGGGGATCGTTTGTAACAATGTGGGGATCCATCAGTTCATGAACTTTTGCACTTGTTGGCTACTTTTCTCCATTGAGTGTGTGACCATATAGCAAAAGTGTGCATGATTTGTCAAATCTAGTCATTCATACCTCCGAATTTCAATGAAATCAGACAATTCTGAATCGATTCCTCCTACTTCTGTCCAAAGAACGAACTCTATTTTCTGGGGATCGTTTGTAATAATGTGGGGATCCATCAGTTCATAAACTTTTATAATTATTGGCTACTCTTCTCCATTAAGCGTGTGACTATATAGCAAAAGTGTGCATGATTTGTCAAATCTGGGCATTCATACCTCTGAATCTCAATGAAATCAGACAAGTCTGATTAGATTCCTCCTACTTCTATCCAAAGAATGAACTTTATTTTCTGGGGATCGTTTGTAACAATGTCGGGATCCATCAGCTCATGAACTTTTTCATTTGTTGGCTACTTTTCTCCATTGAGCGTGTAACCATATAGCAAAAGTGTGCATGATTTGTCAAATCAGGTAATTCATACCTCCGAATCTCAATGAAATCAGACAATTTTGAATCGATTCCTCCTACTTCTATCCAAAGAACGAACTCTATTTTCTGGGGATCGTTTATAACAATGTGGGGATCCATCAGTTCTTGAACTTCTGCTCTTATTGGCTACTCTTCTCCATGGAGCGTGTGACCATATAGCAAAAATGTGCATGATTTGTCAAATCCGGTCATTCATACCTCTGAATCTCAATGAAATCAAACATGTTTGATTCAATTCTTCCTACTTCTATCTAAAGAACGAACTGTATTTTCTGGGGATCGTTTGTAACAATATGGGAATCCATCAGTTCATAAACTTCTGCACTTGTTAGCTACTCTTCTCCATTATGCGTATGACCATATAGCAAAAGTGTACATGATTTGTCAAATCTGGTTATTCATACCTCCGAATCTCAATGAAATCAGACAAGTTTAATTATATTCCTCTTACTTTTGTCCAAAGAACGAACTCTATTTTCTGGGGATCGTTTGTAACAATGTGGAGATCCATCAGTTTATGAACTTTTGCACTTGTTAGCTACTCTTCTCCATTGAGCGTGTGACCATATAACAAAAGTGTGCATGATTTGTCAAATCTGGTTATTCATACCTCCAAATCTCAATGAAATCAGGCAAGTCTGATTAAATTCCTCCTTCTGTCCAAAGAACGAACTTTCTTTTTTGGGGATCGTTTATAACAATGTGGGGATCCATCAGTTCATGAACTTCTGCACTTATTGGCTACTCTTCTCCATTGAGCGTGTGACCATATAGCAAAAGTGTGCATAATTTGTCCAATTAGGTCATTGAATTTTAGCATTAGGATATGCTAATTCTTGGGTTGGATTATATAGTATCTCCGAATGATTGTCGACAATTGAAAAGTAATTATTGGTTCAATTTGTGTAATCAGACACTTATTGAATTGAAGTGCTTTAAATCAACATTAAATTTGATCTCTAACACAATTGGATTTTGACATTGAGATACGGTAATTCTCAAGTTGGATTACATAGTATCTTGAATAATTGCATGCAATTGGAGAGATTTTGCAAATTGACCCGATTCAAATCAAAATCCATTTTTATTATTACACAAATAGATTTTGGTATTGGGTTATGCTTATTTTATGGTTGGATTACTTGGTACCCCAATGGTTGTAGGAAATTGGAGACTAGTTGTTCCAATTGAAGCGATCCGAATAAAAAACCAATTCGATGTCTAACACAATTGGATTCCAACATTGGATATGGTTATCCTCGGGTCGGATTACATAGTAACCCAAATTTGGATGGAATGGGCAAACATACAATTTTCCAACTGTTCATAGAACATTTACAAATATTGTTTACAATTTGTACAACCCATTAAGACAATAGTATTGAAATGGGTTATCTAAATATCATAAGAGAGGTATAAAAATTTTACAAAATTTCGACAGCATGCCATCTATTTTTCTTATAAATCCCACTACAAAAATCTGTAACCAAACATTTAGAATATTTTAAATAATTTTATTTAACAAAATCTATCATAACTAAGCTTATCACACAATTCCCTGCATTGGGAGGAAGGTCCATGAACTACATATATGTTCAAACAAGCACTACATTTGTTACAAAATCAAAAGAAAATACAAACAAGCACTTCCAAAACAATGGTTAAATTCAAAACATATTAACTACATTATATACAACCAAAATCAAAAGTATAGCAATTATCCCTCCTCTCTCTGTTTCTCTCTCTCTATCCCTTTCTCATGTTTTTGGTCAGCCAAATATATAAACACAACCCCATTTTGGAGCAGGTGGTCGTTTCATGGGAGTGGGTGCTGGTCCTTTGCGAGTGACTGCTTCATGTTCTATGAATTCCAAAGGCCTTTTATGCAAAGACAATGTCATGGGAACCATACAAAATACATATGGGTTATCGCATAGGCTATAAAATTGCGAAAAAAAAACACAAATTATAAGGAAAATATAGACTTTGAATGAAAAACCATGAAGTGCCCACTAATACTAACATCCCAAAGTCCTAAAAGGAGTTAAAATTTTGCAAATATAGGAAAAGGGTACATAGAGAAGGTAGAGAAGAAAGGCTCCATACATTGTTTTGAAGCTCTTTTGCAAGAATTTCATTGAACTGCAAAAATAGCAAGATGGGTCAAAAAATTCATATGTTGTTGCCATGCTGGAATATCGCGATTGAGTCTAAGAAGTGGATTCCCAATCTAATCAGGAAAAAAAAAGGCAAGCAAATGAACAGACTGATAGGTACTCAAGAAAATCTCAAAACAAAGACCCACTGATTTTCACTTTTTTATTTTATTTAAAAAACAAAAAAGAAAGCAAGAAAATTTGGTACATGTCTTGGTTTTTCTTATAGAAACTCCTTTGATATTGAACTTGAATATGCATTATGGTCCAGTAGTGCATTACCCAACTTGGGTATGTAATGCCCTATATAACAATATTAATACATGTAAGCAACATACTAAATAAGTAAGTACCCTTTAATAGATAAAACATCAGGGGAAATAAAATATTAAATAAGTAAAAAAAATATATTAAAAATTTGCCTAGAAAAAGAACGTGCAGAACCAGAGACTTCAATACTACTTCTCATACCTGCATAGCTTTCTCCAGTAAGAAACAATTCTCTAGATTTGAATTCTAGGAACTTCTCAAACCATCTCAATGTATATACATGCATATCCATGGCTGCCAAAAACAAGAGATTGAGGTTGGATTAAATCAAATTACACTAAGTTCTATGATATATCACTTATCTGAGTTTCAAATAACATTTACATATCTTGTGCCAAGAATCATATATTGAAATTATAGCACCCACTAAAATCAATAAAATAAAATAAAAGGTTTAAAAGCTGTTCTCTTTACCAGTGGAGGCATCCCCACATGTATAATCTGAACTTCTGTTTGAGTATGACCATCCTACTCCAGCAAGAGACTCGACAAAGAGGATAATCGATGCTATAAGATAAGGGGAAAAATGGGGAAATTAAACTCCAAATCTGAAGTCAAGTTGAAAATCAAATAATTGAGCCAAAATAACATTAAAAATATGAAACCTTTATTCCATGACTTTGAATTTCTTCGAAAGCCTTGGCCATCACCTCTATGGAAGAATGAACCCAACTCTGTAAAGGCACCCCCACCAATTGAGGAGCATCTTGGAACTAAGCACAAAATTTTAATTAGTTTTATACATATGAGCCTCACAACTATGAACATAAGATAAGACTGTTTTGGACCTACAATTTCCCCTCACTCGCATAATCAAGATAGAAATTTAGATATCGTTAATCAAAACATGTTATGAATGGAGAAAAGACTGAAAGAGGATCAACTGTCAAGGAAATCACTCGGGTTTTCATAGTATTGGAATGAGTGTCATGGAAATCATAAAATTGAATTCTCTTTAGGCCTCAGCATCCTGGTAAAAGTCAGGACAAATCGTTGTTGGGTTTTTTGTTAAACCTTGCATTGAGATGAATTAATGTCAAAAGATGATCATCAAAGCTTTGGAATCGAGTCTTTGACTAAGATTTCAAATTAAACATTCTTACCTAAATAAGGACGGAATTCATTCCAAAAATTTTAAATTAGCAGGCTCTGCAAATCTCTGATGTTAATGAGTCAATGTCATCCAAATTTGACTTCATGATTGAAATAAGACCAAACTGGTTGGGATGGTTGGGACAAAAACATAGGATAACAATAATAGGACATGTATATCAAAACGTTTGGTACATTGAATAGGCCACCATTGGGGAGAAAAAAAGGGGAACAGTTAAAAATTGCATAAAAAGAGGATGAAAAAGAAAGAATGAAAGAACAAATCGTCAATATTTAAAGTAAAAGGTAAAAGGAGGTACAAAAGCCATCAAAATCACAATAAAAACAACAATTGAAGTTCTCAAAAGAACAGAAAATAGAAGTAACCCATCAACTAAACATAATAGTCCACATGAAAATCATAAGCCACTTAAAAAGCATGAAAACCTCAGGACAAGTTGTGTGGGGGTAGATGGGGTGTGTGCATGGGTGTGTAGGTGAGAAAAAAAAGGAAAGTTATTTGATTTTATAATGTACATATTATTAGCACAAAACCAACAACTCAACAGAAGCAAAGGAAAAAAACCAACAAACCTCCATTGAGCCAGAGAGTGAGAGGCTTCTTATTAGGGGCCTCCTCTGCTTCAACAAAGTAGTAGAACAAACTCTTCCCAGCATTCACATCCACCTCAACATACCCAGAAAACAACCTAAAACCAATCTTTGGTTGGCCAGGCAACCTCACCACCAGATCCACAACTGTGTAACCCTCGACACCAAACCCCAACCACAAATAACCCACCACAAGAATCAACCCACAAAACCACCACCTACCCATCTCAGGAAACTCAAAGCTACTTAAGGAAAAGCCACCCCTTTATCCATTCTCAATGCTCTTCTATGAACTTTATCTTCAGGTAAAAAATGCAATACACCACAAACTTAAATTAAAATTCACCCTCTAGAGTCTTGATCACTAAATCTAAATCACTATAAGAAGCTAGGAGGTCAGGCATTGGTTTTTTTTTTTCTCATTGCATAATGTTCCCAATACTAAATTATATATAACGAGAGGACGTATTGGTAGATTGAAGAGAATGTGGTTAATTAATCATTGCCCTCTGTTTGATAAATAGGAAAGCATTTGCAAAAATAAATAAATAAATGAATAAATAAATAACCAGAATTTGAATTCGGTGAAGGGGTTATAATTATACCAGAGGAAATTTCAGTAATTTTGTTTTGTTTCAATAACCGCATCTCATGTTTATACACAAGTTTATGAGAAAATTTAGGCTTTAAATGCTATGGAAAACAATGAATTGTTTTGTCTTTCAACAGAAAGGTAGTGTTTAAGCTTTAAATGTCCTAACATAGACTTCATTGTGACATTCAATCAAACACTCTCGACAGGATATTACAGACTCAGACCAAAACATATATAACTAATAAATCAACCCAAAAAATATAACCCAAAAGACTGCAACAGATTAGTGATCCAATGTTATTGCCTTCAAAGTTCGTACATCCTAAAAGACGGGAGATTCCCTATTGTGTTTGTGTGGTTTGGAGGATCGTATTGGTGTAGTCAGAATTTGTGCTAGCCTCTTTTGTCTACAAAATTCTGTGTGGTTGGAACAATAAACTTTTCTTTCAATTAATTGATCAAACAGGTGGTGTCCGAATAAAATGAGGAAGTAGAAAAAATGCCATTCAACTTACAATACTTAAACAAAAATAAATAAAAGAAGAGAAGAACTGTGAGTTTAACAAACCTTTATAAATTTGACGAGACAAAGGAAGACTTGTGAAAAGAAACACTAACTTTGAATGAGCTTGTTCTTCCTCTTCCACATTTAAGCACAATATGCCGTTGATGTGTCCCATAAGCTGATCTGCTGTGTGAGCGTTTGAAACAAATTTGAAGATGAGAAGAGAATGAGAAGATAAACAAAATGAGAGAACTCACGTTAAATCGTGTAAAGATGTGTGCTGCCTCTTCGTGATGCGTGGAGAATGATTTCCCCAGCGATGTCAATGAAGCTGTGTGCTGCCTCTTCGTCGTCAAGATCTTAAGCATGGAGCCCACTTCGCCGGCGACATCAACGATAGGGAGGAGTCTCGACGACTTTGGTGAGTTTGGTAGCCAGTTACCAAACAAGTAGCCAGTCTATTTGCTGTAAAATTGTTGGACAGCTGAGATCTATTCCATGCGAATCTAATGGCCTTCTTTTGTTTCCGGTATGGTACCCTAATTTTCACTCGGGTACCATAGAATTTGCCGTAAGAAAGGGGTACATCAATATGTTCGATTTTGAAGAAGGTTTCGGGTGTGGTAATGAGACTGTATTCTTCCCACCCTATCATCCCCCAAATCAAGTCACCTTCTTTGAAGTCGGGGTGTCCGGAATCCAAAACTTTGGCCACTCCATACCCATTTATCGCCTATATAGCAATGAAAATGCACATACACAAGCTAGCTTAAGAAAATGTACTAGATCAATTAGAATAATATGAAAAATAAAATAAAATGGAGAATATATATATATATATATATATATATATATATTTTTTTTTTTTTTTTTCTTTTTCAATAGAGGGGAAATATGTGTTAACTTTTATTTAATTATGAGCAAGGAGAACGGTCTGATAGGATTTGGATGGGGTAAAAATAAAAAATTTACTAAAATGATATGATGGACATTTGAACTTAATGTCTTAATCCTCTCATTGTCAGAATTAAAATTCGTTATTGTGACTTTGAATAATCTCCCTTCCAAGGATTATTTTTATTTTGATCCTGTTTTGTCATTTTCTCAAAAATTTAAAAAAAAAAAAGAAAAAAAGAAAAAGAATGCAGCGGTTCCTTTTCCGATTCTCACGACCCCACCCGCAGACTTAAAGTCCAAGTCCTCTCTTGTAGCAAAAAAAAAAAAAAAAAAAAAAAAAAAAAATTCCCAGTCCTCTCTCTTAGACGCGCTTTAGTGTGGTAAAGTCCACTTTTGGTCTTGTTTTCCACGTGGCTAATGAACTTTCTTTTCCTTGTGAAATTAAGAGGAACTTGTGAGGCCTTATAGCAAATCTACTTGGTTTCAAGCGGTGTTCCTACTCCATCCTTATTCTTTAGTCCTTAAATTTTGCTAGTTCTCGTAGTGTCTTCTTTTTAAGCTCAACGATTGGATAATGTTGGAATTAATCCATGAAATAACTTCTAATTGTTGGAATATTAACAAAATAGCATAATAACAAAAGTTACGTACCTTGCACCAAATAGAGTTAATCTCATTCCAGCTAGTAAATAGCAAAATAATAGAATTAATACGAGTTATCTTACATAAAATAAAGTCAATCCCAATCCAGCTAAGAGGCGCGATAACGCTTCTTGAAGATAGTTGGAGCCTCCCATACGTGCAAGGGATTCTGGCAACTCTATCTTCGGGATTCAACTTAGCTCGGATTCACATCCGTTCCTCTACGATCTTGCACTAATCGGCAGGAACCAAGTACCTTCAACCTCTTTTCAAGATACCCAATAAAACTTGAAGTAAAATAACATATGTATACTATAGAGTAAGGAAGTCAGAGAATGACAACTTCAAGTTCATTCACTAACACTTCCACACAGCTACCCTTTATATAGGGGAATAGGTGGCTTGTAGTAGAAGTAAAGAATCTTTGTCATAATTACAAAGATTCTAATCTATCCAAGAAGATTTGATCTTATCCTTGTCATAATTACAAAGCTTCTGATCTATCCAAGAAGATTTGATCTTATCCAAAAGAATTTGATCTTATCCATAATCTTATCCATGATTTGATCTTATCCACAATCATATCTATAACTTGATTTTATCCATAAAATAAAATAATAATTTAAATCATTTCCAACAGATAATTATCTTTGTATTTGAGTTTCTTTATGTCCAGCTCTGTTTTCTTATTTTATGGCATCTATATGTAAGTTCTGAAGTGTATAGCCACGTTTATAGATTCTTGCGTACGTGAAAAATGATTCTTAGTGCAAGAGTTGCTACTATTCTTCTCCACACCTTTGTCTGGTCATTGCTGAATACTTTAACTAAGGGTACTGCTACTGATATCTATTGCTTGAAATCTATAAAAGATTCCTTGGAAGACCCTTACAATTACTTGAGCTCTTCATGGAACTTCTACAACAACAATACGGAAGGTTTCATCTGGAAATTTACCGGTGTCCAATGTTGGCGACCTTATGCGGATAAGGTCTTAAATATCAAACTCTCAGGCATGGGGCTCAAGGGTCAGTTCCCTAGGGGTATTGAGAATTGCAGCAAACTGACAGGCTTAGATCTTTCTTCTAATAATTTATCAGGTCCTATACCATCTGGTATTGCTGAAATGATGCCCTTCTTGACAAGTCTTGATCTGTCTTCTAACAGATTCTCTGGTCAAATTCCACTGAGCCTGGCAAGTTGTACCTATCTGAATGTCCTAAAGCTCCACGACAACCAGTTAACAGGTCAGATTCCCCCGGAACTCGGTCAGCTCAAGCGCCTCAAGACATTTAGTGTTGCCAGAAATTCACTATGGGGGCCGGTTCCCAACTTTGGCTATGCTACCATTCCAGCCAATAGCTATGCAGATAATAAGGGACTCTGTGGTCCTCCTTTGAAGGCTTGCAAAGGGCATCGAAAGAAATTTGATGATTATTTCATAAGAGGGTTTGCGGTTGGTTGGGTTGTTTCCGCAGTTTCAGTGGTAACTTCTTTTATGTTATTTCGTATGCCAATGGTGCTCATGAAGGAGATGAAGCTGATGATACTGACGACCATGCACACCATGTTGAAGATGAGGAGGAAAACCAAGAGAAAAGAAGCACACAATCATTTACAGGAAGGGCGCACCGAGGTAATAAATTTCTCCGTATTTCTTTTCACTTTTCTCACCCTTTTCATGCAGCTAGTTAATATACGGAGTATATATATATATGATATCCAGCTGTTGATCTTAGTGGTCGATCACTCTGCTTCTGGCTATACTTAGATAATTTGAAGGTTTAGAGTTGCTCCTTAAAGTACGTATATGTACAGAAAAGTTCCTGGCATGTTCTGTTTATTCATGGGGTTATTAGGATCTAGATTATGTCTATATTGTTAAATTTTATGTGTTTTAATAGGAAAGCTTCAAAACTTATTTGCTTTATATTTTGCCTTTATTGGCTGAAATATTCTTAACAGTTTTAGTAATTTATTTCATTGGTTTATTACCCTCTTTAAGAGCCAACAATTACCATTCTTGTATTTAGGTATTATTACCCAACGCCCCAACGGTAATATACTTTAATGGAGGAATGTTCTGTAAGGTTTCTAGGGCCTATTTAACCAGAACGTTCCATCCATTACAGATATACACACAGACTCTTCTCTCTACATATATCTCTTTCTTCTTTCTATCAAACTCTCTTTGCTCTTTCTTCACCATTTTTCTATTATATATTTTGGGCAATTCGATACATTCTTGGCACCCCGTCTGCTGTAGGCGTGCGCTACAGATCAGACAGCCTGTGAGGAATAGGGTTGTCTCTTGGAGCCGTATGCGACCACCAATACCCGCACGTGAGGAGGCGTATACGACTTTAGGACAGCGACTACGTACCTCTCTACAACTCCAGGCTATTTTTCTATCTTTTTCTACTATTTGATTTTGTCTAATTTAATAGTTTATATTTGTTTTTGTCCTGTTCATATTCTTTCTATTTGGATTATTGTTGCATAAATTATATTTATATTGTTCTATAAATCATTGTGCAGATTTATGTTATCACCAATATTGTTTATTGTAGAATTGTTCCAACAATCTAAAGTCGTATATTTGTGAACAATTAGATTTAATATTTTATCGCATCAACAATGTAATTGAAATTTGAATATCTTTACTAGTGATACCGTAAGAGATGTGGATGATTCCGATTCGGTAACTCTGCAAATTTTTGTTTTTGGTCTTGGTTTGGGTTTCGATCCTTGTTCTTGGATCTTTGGTGCGTTTTTACGTGTTGGCCGATAGTTATTGTCACATGTCTGTTCCGCATATAATTTTGTATGAATTCCATTCTAGTTATCCCTTTTCCCATGTTAATAAATTGAGCATCAAATTCTTCCACAATTCCTTGTCATGTTCTCAGATTTACAAGAAGCATGATTTTTTTTTTCAAAATAGCATTCACTTTTCCATTAGAAAGTCCAGGGATTTGTATTAGCTTAATATTATAAAATTTTATTATTAAATTGATTTCAAAGTTATCATGTTTTAATATAGAAAATTTGGTTTTCATGTTTAAAAAAAAATACGTACGGATGTTACGCGTATTGGATAATTTCCAATGTTTAATGTTAACGGGAGTCTTCTTGCTTTGGTTACGGTTTGGTGCTCTCGGCTTTACATAGATATGGATGTAGGGCTAACCTTTGTTTTTCAAAAGCGGTGCAGCACTTTGTAAGTTTGAGTATTGTCAAAATATTACCCGTAATAGTTCATATTTACCCGTACGAGGTTAGTGTTATGCAACTCTATCTTGAATTTCTGAGTACAAAATTATATCGAGTTTATGTTTTGGATCATTTACATGTCATTTATTTAATTTGGATTAATTCTTCCAAATTTAAGGTTAATAATAGTTACACATCATAGCATGTTTAATAGGTCCACCAATAGTTATATATATATATATAGATACACATATATATATTTCTCAATTACTTTGTTTTGGAGGCAGGTCATATATGCTTCTTTGTTATAATTATTTAACTAATGTGTGATGCCAGATATCACATGATGATACAAGGTTGAAGGCCGGATTTACACTTTACAGAATCCCACAATATTACATTCTATACAATTTCTATTTTAATTATATCTAAATGCTTCTATTTTTACTTAGGGTAGGGTCAAATCTTTATTTTATATTGCATATATTATGTACCCATTTTTTTTCTTTAAAAGTTTTCATATCATAGTTAGTTGGACCTGTTAAACTTTGTGATTAATTTTTAAAATGTTTTGAACCATTCCAAGCTATTAGTGGCTTTGGTCTAGCCATGTTTTAGACTTTCACAAGGAACACGGATTCGAAGTTTAATTTTAATATGGATAGTAATGTTTATTATCCAATAAAATTAAATCATTCTCTTAAATTAATTATTTTACTTCTTTATGTTTGATATGATGATATCAAGATAACATGGGTCATTTGATTCTTCTTTTTATCACCGACTCCAGTCTCAATCCATTGCATGGTTGGCTTAGAATATGCAACGGAAGCAAAAGAATGGAAAACATCTTTGGTTCGTAGAATTGATCAATCAGAGTCTGAAATTTGTTGGAAAATGTACGTATGATCACTTTTCATAACTAGATCCAGGTATGTGATTCTTTATTTGCGTATTGTTAAGATAAGGTCAGATAATTTTTTGGAGCATTGCATAATTTCTTTGTATGCTATAGTGCCGATTGATTGTGTACCATATTTATATTTTTATAATTCTTAGTTGCTATGATCTATTTGCCATCTTGTTTGTGAGGATTTAAATGCCTATAGTGGCAGTCTTGTGCCAACACCTTAATGAACATTACATTTTTACTTTCCTCTAAGAAGAATTGTCAAGAGAGTTTTTATAAGTTTTGATTAGTACCGGGTTACACCGGTTGCGAATGTGTTTCAAAGTAAATTATTTAGTTTTCTTTTGGTATGTGCGGTCCTTCAAGTTGGATTACAATCATCTAACTAAGGGTCCCACGTTATTCCATTCATATAGAATGAAGTGTACTACTATTGATTGCTTTCCATGTTCTTCCATCCAACATATTTGGATAGACAATTTGAGGTTTATCTCCAAGGAGGCAACAAAAAGTGAACCTCCGTGATTCAGAGAAATTGATAATGAGATCTTTCAAATTTAAAGGTGAAGAGACATTGGTTTAGTCAAGGAGTCTTGACCCTATATAATGTATTGTTGTTGCCTAGTGCTTGGAGGAAAATTCAGGAAAATGGAGATCCTTCACGAGGATGGAAGGAATTCCGGTATGTGTTCCATTTTTTAAAATTCAATAAAAGAGGTGCGTATATATAAGATATTTTCTATTATCCAACATACATTACGTATAATTTTGTTTGGCATATGAAACTTTGATGTCCACAAATTATTTTGACGTGCATTTCCAGAATTAGGCTCAAGGTGTTCAGTCATTCTATTTATAGAATTTTATTTTATTGCCTAGAATTAAGCTATGCAATAATCAATATTGTGAGCACACTCATGAGGTTTAACCTTTAGATTATTGCCTTTGTATATGGTGTGGTCTCTTCAAACCACTATCTTGTTACTTCAATTAATTATTGTTTATCTCAACTGGAAAATTATTATCCTTGAATCATGATCACTTCACTAATTGGAACTGTGGCATAGCTCCATGTGTTTTCTGACTATATTTATTTGAGTGATTTTTTAGATAAATCCATATTAGAACTTCTTAAGATTTCATAGTATAAAGAAATTTAAATTTTGTGATACAAGTGATAAATAATTTAGTGAATTAGTTTTTGTATACAAAATTTTTATTTTTAAAATTGAGCTAGACGACATATAATGAAAATTAATTGGAACTTGTGTTTTCAAATATTTTGTCCAAAATGAGGTTTATTAGTTTAATTGTCATTGTTATTCTTTGTTTATAAAGTTTGTGCTCTTCTAATGCAATCACATGTTTTGATATGGAAAAATGACTTTGTGAATGATTGCATAAAATCAAAATAAATTATTCAAATGTGGGGGTTTAAAATTTGAATAAAAATTCATTGTAGCATATTATAAAATTATTTTAGTGTGGAGTTCACGATTGGTGATACAAATTGCTCCTATTCTGATTTATGCTATTTTAATTATTAAATTTCATATGAAGAGTATGGACATGGAAATAAAATAGTAATTTTATTTGAAGCAATATATTATCAATTGGATAACTACATTATCTTATAATTTATGTGGATAGTTTTCATGGAAAATTGTATGATATTTACGATGTATATTCTATTTATTTAATAAGTCATAGAATTAGTATGCTACCATGCTTATAATGTGTTTTGAGATAGAAACATACATTGGTCATGAGATGGTTATTAGAGATTATATTGGCTTTCAATTTGTGTTATTTGTGAACTCATTAAAGTATAAATATTCATAATTGTGGGGGTTCACTATGTTGGCAATATTGGCATATTTATTTTGTTTAAATTTGACTAATGTGCTTGTAAAGCTTTATGTGATGCAGGAGACAAAAATATGATGCCAATATAATTGTGAGACGCACAATGTGGTTCATAAAATGATATCTAGGAAATATAGTCCTAGATTTGTCGAGGGGAATGGGGTTAAGCCCACAGGGAGTCACCTAGGGAGGTAACCCAACCTTTATGATTGGAGATCCCAAGGAAAAGATTCAATGTGGTAAAAACAATCCATACTGCGTGACTCAAATTCCAACACTCTTTATGAGCAGACACGTGCATAAAACTATCCTACCCCATTCCTATGACATAGTGCTGATGACATGTGACGTTTAGGAAGGGTTATATCCTGAATGAGCCCGAGGCGGACATTCTTCCGCAAGGTACTTGTCACATGTACCCTTGGAGGACTCACCTAAGTGAGAGTTGTCGTGAGGCCGCGACTATGAGAATAGGGCTATTCTCTAGAAACTCTCATGAGAATCAAGATCGAGCACATGGCCTTTAATAGTGCTAACCTACGCCAAGTATATGTATCAATACTGTGTGTGTGACAGTTGAATTCTGGTCAAAGGGGTCTAGTTCAAGACCTAGTTCACTATGATTCCTTCAAAAGGAAATTGTCAACACTAAGTGTAGGCTCAAGTCCAGAAGACTCCTACACCCATTGCATAGTATATAATTGCCCAAATATTTTATCTATATATTTTTTTTTAAGTTTTGAATCTTGTGGGGGATTGTTAAATTTTATGTGTTTTAATAGGAAAGCTTCAAAACTTATTTGCTTTATATTTTGCCTTTATTGGCTGAAATATTCTTAACAGTTTTAGTAATTTATTTCATTGGTTTATTACCCTCTTTAAGAGCCAACAATTACCATTCTTGTATTTAGGTATTATTACCCAACGGTAATATACTTTAATGGAGGAACGTTCTGTAAGGTTTCTAGGGCCTATTTAACCAGAACGTTCCATCCATTACATATATACACACAGACTCTTCTCTCTACATATATCTCTTTCTTCTTTCTATCAAACTCTCTTTGCTCTTTCTTCACCATTTTTCTATTATATATTTTAGGCAATTCGATACATTCTTGGCACCCCGTCTGCTGTAGGCGTGCGCTACAGATCAGACAGCCTGTGAGGAATAGGGTTGTATCTTGGAGCCGTATGCGACCGCCAATACCAGCACGTGGGGAGGCGTATACGACTTTAGGACAGCGACTACGTACCTCTCTACAACTCCAGGCTATTTTTCTATCTTTTTCTACTATTTGATTTTGTCTAATTTAATAGTTTATATTTGTTTTTGTCCTGTTCATATTCTTTCTATTTGGATTATTGTTGCATAAATTATATTTATATTGTTCTATAAATCATTGTGCAGATTTATGTTATCACCAATATTGTTTATTGTAGAATTGTTCCAACATATATCATGTCTGATCTCTGTTTAAATGGGGAATCCTATTGTTGTTTTTGCTCTTTCAGTTTTTCAGGGGGTTTGTAGTGGGCTGAATTTCTGTTAGGTTGTGTGACTAATGAATTTGGAAAAAATTCTGGATTTTTAAAATGATGGGATTTTCGAAGTTTAGAATTTTTAAGATTTTTAAAATTCTTTGTTTGGTTAAACTTAATTTTTAATAGTTAGAATTTCTAAATGAATTTCTATAACTATCTTTTTTAAAAGATGGAATTTCTAGACAGAATTTGACACTACTCAACCCAAGTTAAAGCTTTAATGAGAATTTTAAAATTTCCAAGTTGAGTTTGCCAAACAAGGAATTTGGTTTTAAGAATTTGACAAATTCCATTTTAAACACAAATTTCATTTAGAAATTCCTTATCCAAACACATCATAGGAATTCCTTATCCAAAAATTCCGAGTTGAGTTAGACAAAGATTTGGTTTTAAGAATATGATAAATTCCATTTTAAACACAAATTTTCATTTAGAAATTCATTATCTAAACTCAGCATAGGGTTAATTTGGTGTTGTTTCAGGGGAGGGGAGGTGAGAGGTAGGTCTCTGATGTGGTTTTCTCTGGGGTTTGCTTTGTTTTGTGGGGTTGATATTTTTTGTATTTATTTATTTATTATTTCTTGGAGTTTTTATTAATTAAATTTGTTGTGCTTACCCAAAAAATAAATAAATAAAAAAAACAAAACAAAACAACAATTTTCTGACATGCATGTATTTCTTTTATAAATTTAAGTGTATCATCTTTTTTTTTTGGGGGGGGGGGGGGGGGGGGGGGGGGAGTGGTTTGTTTGTTTCACGTACTTATTGGGTGTCTGTTCCTTCCCAGATTTCTATTTTGGAGGCGTTTGTCACAAGAATAAGTCCTAGGGAACTGATCAGAGCAACTAGCAATTTTAGTGAAGAAAATATCATTGGGTTGGGAAAGATGGGAACAATGCACAAAGGAGTGCTTCTGAATGGATCGCTACTCGCTGTTAAGAGGTTTCGAAATTTCCAGCACTTTGAAAAGCAGTTCATTTATGAGGTAAGGACTCTAGGGAGACTAAGACACAATAACTTAGTACCCTTATTTGGATTCTGTGCAGAGGAGGAAGAGAGGCTTCCAGTTTACAAGTACATGGCAAACGGAAACCTTTATGAATGGTTACATCCCCTGGAAGCCGATTCCAAGTTCTTGGAATGGCCTTTGAGGGTTAGAATCGGAATTGGGTCAGCGAGAGGCTTGGCATGGCTCCACCATAACTGTAAGCCCCGAGTAATCCATGGCAATATTGGCTCAAATTGTATTCTACTTGATCAGAATTTCAAACCCAAATTATCGAATTTTGGAACATCGATGATCCTGAAATCAACTGACAGCAATTCACATATGGGAGAAGCCCATTTGAATGAATCGCTACTAAACATTTCAAAGGAGGATGTTTACTGTTTTGGAATTGTGCTTCTCGAGATGGTTACAGGGGAGAAGGCCAATCAGGTGTCAGATGTTTTTGATAATTTTAGTGGGACTTTGGTTGAATGGATTACCCATCTTTGGGATACTTCTTGTCCCTATAATGCCATTGATAAATTGTTAGCTGCACGGGGATTTGACGGTGAGATTGTCCAGTTCCTTAAAGTTGCATGTAATTGTGTTAAGTCTTCGCTAAGTGAAAGGCTCTCGATGCTTGAAGTGTACAGAATTCTTAGTGTCATTGGAGAAACATACGGAATTGCAAATGATTATGAGATTTTGACAGAAAATGAAAATGGGATTGGTAATCATAGAAACGAAAACACAAGCGATGAAATCATAGAGGTGATCGAATGAAATGTACCCAAACAAGCTGTAGGCCCATTGGTACGAGAGACAACATGCATCCATGTGAGATACATGTTAACATGTGTCACTTGTTACGTCAGAATAAATCTTGGGAGTTTTAAGGCAGCTGCGATAAGGTTTAGGTATATATGTTTATTTAAGAAGAAATTACCTTTTGGTAACCATTTCGTAATTATAGTCATTTTGAAGTACTTGTACAATCAATTTGTACTGAGTTATCAGACAATGCCTTTTGTTTAATATTATATTACACAGTTATTACTATAAGGTAGTTTCCCATGTTTTTAAAGTATGTTATGACGATTTTATGTTTCAAACAAAACAAAAATTACAAATAGTAAACAGCTATAAGCCCAATGAAGCAACATATTTGTATGAACTTCAAGACAAATAGTACGTAAAAGTAGTTTATTTTATTTATAACATGTATTTGTGCATTATCAATCTACTTTTAAGGATTAATTAATTGATAACCATGCGCATATACATATCAATAATTCTTGGTGAATCTAAAAAATAGTAGTATCTTTTATATGGTTCAAGTATATTCTCAACCATCAATGTCATAGGGTCATTTTCCTCTCTTATTGAATGAGTGATTTTGGGTTCAAGTTTGTGGAGAAATACTAATACCCACTTGTTGATAGTGTAGGGTTAAGGATATGGGTAATTCTATCTTTTGTCAAATAAAGGGGAAAATGAAAAAGGAGGGAAAGAGAAGAGGGGGGGGGGGGGGGGGGGGGGGGTGGGGCACCAGGGAGTGGAATGTAATATTCTCAACCAATTTAGTTGGGATGCATGTTTGTCCCATCCCAATAGAGGTGTGAGATTTGTGGAGATCCTGATTTTGATTCTGAATTGGTGCATATGTCCTATCGTTTGGAAAAAAAAAAAAAAATTCCCACAAACATGGCAAGTTTGGATCGAATTATCAGAAGCAAATACGAGGTGGCCAGTAGGTATGGTCCGATGTTCGGATCTCTCGTTCCTTCGAATTAACTCTGGTTGTAGAGCAATTCTTGTTCCTACTAGGGTCGAAAGAGTTATTCTGCTTGCTTCTAAAACATGATGGTTTGAACAATCGAATTCAAATGTCTACTTCACTTAATTTGTAAATGGGCTTTTCACGTTAAACCTCTTAATTCTATTGTAGAGTGCCTTGAACATTTGTCTGTTTCATCTTGAATATAGTAAAAAGGAAAAATTGAAATGTGATTTCTTTTGGTTTGTTTTCTACTCTACTTTTAATGAATGTAAAACGATTCAGACCAATGAAGCCTAACCACCATTGGATTAAATGGTTTCCCTATGTAGACCATGCATGCCAAAATTCAAGGCAATCTGAGATCAAGAATCACTTCACGCATAAATGTGAGATTTTTGTTAACTGGAAATATAAGTTTTTGAATTGAATGGAAACCAGCTCGAATCAACTTAATTTTTGGCATACATAACCTACATGGTAAGTTATCAAACCCAACAGTTATTGAGTTTTGTAATTTATGCTTTACAAATCAGAGTTATATTAAAATTGTGTCAAATCTTGTGTCTCCTAAATCTAATCTATATATAGGGAGATAATCTATGGTGGGGCACCGCCTCATCAAACATGATAGGGCAATATCATTTTCTATATAAAATTGGAGTGAGTCTTCCATGTAATTGTGACACGGACAAATGGTGTCACAAGTCAATAGGGGTCAAGCAAAGTGGGATTATGGGGACAAAAAGTACACTGATAATCCCACTTTGCTTTGTTCTCATTGGCTTGTGACACCACCTAGCCATATCACAATTACATGAAAGTTTTTCTCATAAAATGGTGGATCTATTTGACAATCTAGACCTTTAAATAGATTGAATACATCTTATAGAAGTACTAACAAACAAAAATTTTGAATTAAAAATTTTCTTCACTTAAAAAATAAGTTTAATTGTTTTGCTCAACTAAATAATTATATTGGTCATTCAAACAAAAATTAGGACATTTAACTTTTTGCATCATTGATCATTAGTGAAATTAAAAATATATCTAATCTAATGCGATTAAATCTATTTCAATGGTTTTGATCAATATAAAGTCTCATCGTTTGTGTATAAAATGATATTTTAATGTCCTATCATAGAGATATATATCTATATTACCTATAAAAAGATGAATGTAAGAAAAACTTTTGATTGACTAATATACCATTATTTTAATTTTTAAATACACAACTACCCACCTTTCTGCATATATTAGAAATATAGCAATATGAAAACTATAATTTTAAAATACATACCTTAATATATAAAACAAAAATAGGAATTCAAAGGAAACGGAAACTATAATTCCTATATAATAAATAGAAATATATAGGAATATGGAAACTATAATTCTAAAACACATACTTTGATATATTCTAAAAAACCTAATGCTTTCTCCAAACGTTTGCTCTAATCATTATGTTTCTTCAAACCATTGCTCTACTCATTCCTCCTTTCGTCTTCTCCTTTATACTCCATAATATGGAGTATAAACAATTACAGGATGTCCTTTCTTATGTTCTCAATATATATATATATATATATATATATAAAGAAGGCAACTATATGTTCTTTTGTTCTCAATATATTGCTATTTGTTGCTCCTTTCATCCTTTTTTCTTTTCAATCAGGCATAATCTCCAGAAGAAGTCTATAGAATAGACATAATCTGTCCTGCTTTTTATTTTTTTTAAGTTGCAGAGATAGCATAATCGATGTCGTTCGAGAGTCTCCAAAGCAGAGAATATCAAGGTCACTAGAAGAAGGTTCTCTATCTTACAAGTTAATTCAAATCCAACGTAAAACCCTAGCTTTTTTTCATTGTCTTCCATAGTTTTACATCGACTAATTATAACATTCGGTGGCTTTGAATTGTATAGGTTCCATGGCTCAAACAACTCGAATTTGGTACATAGAGCCCCACGGATATGTAAGTTTCTTTGGTTAATATGTCTCCAATTCCTATTTTTATTTGATGCTTTTTTCATTCTTTGTAGATTTATTTTTTTCCTTGTTGGTTTACACCTATTAAATATGGAATTGCACACTTAACAATGATCAAAAGGTCAAATTGGGGAGACGAGCAAGACAAAAAAATTTGAATTTTAGATAATATCCCATTATCCTTTGACTCTTTTCCACTGTCTATACATTATGATCAAAACTGAGTTTTAGAATATGTATTTTAATTCTTATTTATTGTATGATGTGCATTATAATGTATAGTGAAGTTAAACAATGACGATATTATTCAAGCTATTGGCAATTTAGCAAAGACAATGTTTGACAAAATGCCTGAATAAGCTTAATATTGAAATACTTCCTTTGAAATTTTACTTGATCAAGGCTTTTGTGTCAATCAAGTTAGGTTCTATTTTGAAATAAAAATCATAGAAAAATAAATTTTGTTTAAGAGTCTTAGCCTAATTTAAAAAGAAGAAATAAAATTTAAATAATGTTAACTTATGAAGTCACTCATATAAACATGTTGTCCATGAAATATTTTAAAATTTTGGTGCTTATTCTACTTAGTTTCAAACCTGGAGCTTTCCTTGGATTCCTAACATTGTAGTTTGCGCTTGGAAAATGATGTTCCTTGGACACAGTTTGGTTTTGTTGCATATGGAGTTAACCATAACTAAATAGAAGCAGCAACTATTTTTGTTATAGTAACTTCAGCATTGCACGCAAAGGCTAAAGAGTTTTTGTGCTATCATTTCTGCTAAGCAATATCAATTTATAACATTTTACTTTTTATCTGGTAGTATGAGTATTGTACTGTATTTGACGGGGAAGTAATTTACCAACATTGATTGGTTGTAAATCTCTAATAATGGTGTTACAATGTTTATGAGTTCAAGTACAATTTTTATAGTTTTGCAGAATGATTGGAGGATCCATGAGCTTAGAATTTTTCTGAATTATGTCGTATCAGTTCTTGTATTTTTAAAAAACTCTTGGGTGATTGCGGTTACCAGTTGGATTAGAAAAGATAATTCAAATTGTTTATCTTAATATTGTGAAGAAATTTTATGGGTAGTTGTACCATCTACACAATCTGGCAGTGGTAGTTATTGGAGATTTTTCGAATACACAGGTTTGAAATATTGATGTTCATCTTATTGGAATTACATGAATTTTTTCATGTTAGCAACCCAACGAAAATGCATTTATTCAAAAAAAAAAAAAAAAAATCTCAAAACTCTTTTATAGCTATGATACTCTTACCAAATAATGAAAGTGTCCATGAAAATCAAACGAGTTAGGATAATTGAGTCCAAATATGATTTCAAAAACTAAATTATAATTCTATATTAAAAATTTTAATTAAATTTCTAGATTTTTTTTAATCAAAATTGGATAAAATTAGCCACGTACGACGCACGTGTGCACCAACTAGTATATATATATATATATATATATACATACTACTTATAAAAGTCTCTTTATATATATATACTACTTATAAAAGTCTCTTACACATAAAAACTTTTAATTTTCTATTTTAACCCTGCTTAAAATTAGAAAGATAATATCATCCTTATCTATACTTTAAAAGAGAGAAATTATCACAATGATTTTGAGGGGTTATCGTCACCCCTTGAAAAGGCTAGGGGCTCGCAAGGGGAGGGTTTAAGATCATAACGTGCACAATATTACGTTCGATCGCATTCTCGATGAGCTCATACTTAACTGATGTAGGACATTATGATTCGAGGTAGAAAATGAGGCAAATTTTCAGTTTGTTAATGATTTTTATTTTGTTTTTTATTTTTTTGTAACATGGATAAGAAATTGATTGAATCAATTTATAACAATCCAACAATGTATAACAATTCTAAGACTCGAATTTAGAAACTCGATCCTCCAACATTGGGAAAAAAAATGCCACCAAAGTATAGGGCGCTTGACACTTGGCGTGGGTCAGCAATGACGACCTTCCTCCTCACAATTCAACGCATTTGAAATAACAAAAAACAAAGACAAAAGAAAAGCAGCTACACAAAAGAACTGAAGTGTTTTGACCATCCAGTAGCCACTTTCAAGGCCGTCAAGTGGAATTACTCACGGTACACCCTACATGTCATGACAGTTAATATTCACCCTACAAATGGACTTGAAGGTTTCCTTATTAAACAAATATTTTTGAAATTATTAACAAATTGAACCAATTAATTTATATTAAATTATTGAAATGAGAGACATATATTCTCATGTGCTCACGCGATCAATGATCCAACCAAATTATGATGAGGTACACTCTTACGTCCGTCACATAGCCGCCTGTTATCCTAGCTAGGACGACTACACCAACCTCCTTCCATTCCTCTGCCCAAAACAGCGACCCCTGAATTCCCAAATCATTTTTTATAGTAATTATCCCCCCATGCATAATAATATTTTTTCTGTCCAATATCACTTTTTATTATTTTTTTTGTCTCAAAATACTTGTCTCTTCTGACAAGTCAAACCATAAAATTTTAAATTTTCTTATAGTACCTCCAACTGTGTCAATAATTACATTCAATGCAAAACCTAATACCAACAAAAAGAGGATATTTTTGAAAAGATGAGATTTAAAAGTGACAAGTCAATATATTCATGAACTTTTTAAAATAGCATGTTTTTTCAAACTTAGCCTATATTTATGGATAATAATAATAATAATATATAAGCCGTACAATAGAGGGTTCTTTGGTCATTTTCTACATGGTAAAGCGTAAAGCAAGTCAAAATACGTCCAATAACATCTAGAACTTGTTTGGACCAGTAGTAAATGAGTCTAGAACTTGTTTGGACCAGTAGTAGATGAGTCTGACTTCCCTATAAATAGAGAAGCTCCTGTAGAGAGCAACAAACAGAGCTTAATTGAGCTTTGACATTTGAAATACATATCTATCTATATATATATATATATATATATATATATATAGACTAGTTGATGCACATGTGCGTTGCACGTGACAATATTTACGTTGTAAAAAATAATTTTTAAATCAAATTTAAATTTCTATACTCACTCATCGTTCATCTCCTAGTACAATTTTAATTCATATAACTACCAAACTTTTTACAATCATATAACAATTTTTTCTTTTAGATAGAATTCCTCAAATTTTAGTTTCCACACATTGCCTTTTATCCTTCTCCCATTATAGCTCAAATTTGTAAATTGTGATTTTTTTCACTTATGTAACAAATTTTTTTTCTTTTCCTGTTTGGGTAGAATAATATTTATTTTAATTTTGCTTATTTCTCATTCCAATAAAATCGAGATGCAATATTGAAACTAACATCCAGATGAACTTAAGCGGAAAAAAAAAAAAAAAAAAAAGGAAAAAAGAAAAAGAAAAGGAAGTTTGAAAGACGGCTATACAATTATAAGGAAATTCATAAACTTGCATAATGTTACATGTGCCTATATATATTATAAGATATAACACAAAGGCTTGAAGAACCTTTGTTAAGACAATGAAGTTTTCTAAAAATATGGAGAAAATAATAAATAATAAAAACACTGGCTACCAAATTAAAATTTGTGTGCACCTTTGATTATCCAATTTTAAGCACGCCCATTATCACTAAATTAAGATAATGATAAAAATCAAGATGCACTTACATTTCATTAATCTGGAAGATAAAAAAACCACTATACAACTGGTATACTATAACAGATTTCAAGAAACAAAATTACTTACTATAATTGATGCTATAAATGATATATAAAAAAAAATAGTGAAATTTATAGGGAACAATAACTTATAACCATGACAATGACAATTTCTTACAAACATATTGTGTTCAACAAATCACTAAAAAAAATACCTAAAATATTATATAAAATGAAAAAATTGTAATGTACAAAAAATAAAGCAAATTAATCTCTTACGAAGGGAGTTTTAATCTCCAAGATTATATTATAGACATATTGAGCATATCAAAACGAAAAATTTAGAAAAGAAAAAGAATTGGTACCTTTTTATGATGGGTTTTTGAGTTTATAAAGAGAGAAAAAGAGAAAGATTAAATACTCAATTTAAAAGAGAGAAAAGAAAAGAATTAATGTCAAACTGATGCACCGGTTGACGGTTACTCAATAAGCATTATAAAACTAAACACGTTGGTATTTAATTCTAAAATTTTGAATGCTAACTATCTATGCCTAAGCCCACCCAATACAAAGTCAAGAAACAGAAAAAAAAAAAACCCCTATATAATAAATAATAAATACTATAAAAGACAACCACAAAAAATAAGGGTAGTTCTCAAAACTTACTCATAATTTTGAATGCTGCCTACAAAGAAGAGTGGGGGGGGGGGGGGGGGATGCCAAGATTCACTATTGTTGATTATTTGTGAGATCCACTGGATAATATGCGGAGAATGTAAATTAAGACTAAATGTATAAAAGGAGAAAAGAGGAGAAACATATGGGTAGAAGGGAGAAGGGAGACGTATGGTTGATTGGTTGTATATTATTATTAGGTCTCTAAATATATGCTAACGTGTTTTCCAAAGAAATTTTTTATAAACATGTATAGCAAAGAATTAGGAATAATCTAGAGATTTTAATTAATGAATAATGGTAATATTGTCCTTTTTTTAAGATACAGACTTTTATAGGTAGTATAGATGTACGGATTATAGTTTCCGTTTCCTTAGAATTCCAATATGGGTTTGGTTTTATTTAATTATTATACGAATTATAGTTTTTTTTTAAATTCTTATTAAGGTATGTATTTTATATTACTATATTTCCTATATATATGCAAAAGGGTAGTTGTATAGTTTCCTTAGAATTCTTATTAAGGTATGTGTTTTATATTATTATATTTCCTATATATGAAGAAGGGTAATTGTGTATTTAAAAATTAAAATAAGGATATATTAGTCAATCAAAAGTTTTTCTCACATTCATATTTTTTAGTTAGTACTAGTTGATGCACACGTGCGTTGCACATGACAATATTTGTGTTGTAAAAATAATTTTTAAATCAAATTTAAATTTCTATACTCACTCATTGTTCATTTCCCAGTACAACTCTAATTCATATAACTACCAAACTTTATCATGTAACAATTTTTTCTTCTAGATAAAATTTCTCAAATTTTAGTTTCCACACATTGCCTTTTATCCTTCTCCCACTATAACTCAAATTTGTAAATTGTGATTTTTTTCACTTATGTAACAAATATTTTTTTCTTTTCCTATTCGGATAGAATAATATTTATTTTAATTTTGCTTATTTCTCATTCCAATAAGATCGAGATGCAATATTGAAACTTACATCCAAATGAACTTAAGCAAAAAAAAAAAAAAAGTAAAAAAGAAAAAAAAAAAAAAAGAGGTTTGAAAGACGGCTCTACAACTATAAGGAGACTCATAAACTTGCATAACGTTACATGTGCCTATATATATTATAAGATATAACACAAAGACTTGAATAACTTTTGTTAAGACAATGAAGTTTTCTAAGAATATGGAGAAAATAATAAATAAATAAATAATCGGCCACCAAATTAAAATTTGTGTGCACCTTTGGTCATCCAATTTTAAGCACACCCATGATCACTAAATTAAGATAATGATAAAAATCAAGATGCATTTACAATTCATTAATCTGGAAGATAAAAAATCACTATACAACTGGTATGCTATAACAAATTTCAAGAAAAAAAATTATTGACTATAATTGAACCTATAAATGATATAAAAAAAAAAAAAATAGTAAAATTTATGGGGAACAATAACTTATAACCATGACAATGACAATTTCTTACAAACATATTTTGTTCAACAAATCACTAAAAAAATTACCTAAAATATTATATAAAATATAAAAATTGTAAAGTACAAAAAATAAAGCAAATTAGTCTCTTACGAAGGGAGTTTTAATCTCCAAGATTATATTACAAATATATTGAGCATATCAAAACAAAGAATCTAGAAAAGAAAAAAAAATTGGTACCTTTTTATGACGGGTTTTTGAGTCTGTAAAGAGAGAAAAAGAGAAAGATTAAATACTCAATTTATAAAAAAGAAGATAAAATAATTAATGTCAAGCTGATGCACCGGTTGACGGTTACTCAATAAGCATTATAAAACTAAACACGCTGGTATATATTTAATTCTAAAATTCTGAATACTTACTATCTATGCCTAAGCCCACCGAACACAAAGTCAAGAAACAGAAAAGAAAAACCCCTATATAATAAATAATAAATATTATAAAAGACAGCCACAAAAAATAAGGGTAGTTCTCAAAACTTGCTCATAATTTTGAATGCTGCCTACAAAGAATAGGGGGGGTGGTGGGGGGAGATGCCAAGAATCACCATTGTTGATTATTTGTGAGATCCACTGGATAATATGCGAAGAATGTAAATTAAGACTAAATGTATAATAAAATGAGAAAAGAGGAGAAGCATATGGGTAAAAGGGAGAAAAGAGACGTATGGTTGATTGGTTGTATATTATTATTAGGTCTCTAAATCAATATAGGATACTTAACTCGTGTAAAATAAGTCATCTTGTTCTAATAACTTTTGTTCTATCATATTTAAATTTTTTAAGTTAGTTAAGTTATTTAGATTTCTAATTATATATAGAACACTTATGTGTTTCTTAGTTCAAATATATTTATGTGCGTGGTTCGGTGAATGTTATGTAATCTTTGACTTTATATTGATAATTTTCTTTTCCTATATATCGATCATTTCAATCAGTATGTGGTGTAGCTAGAATTAATAGTATAACCTACAACAAAGAGTTAAGACTCAAAACTCTCAAAGAAATTGAAACTTTTTTTTTTTTGGGGTATAAAAAAGAGATAGTGCACTTAAGTTCATGGTGCATTCATAATTACATAAATAAATTAACAGAAAATCACTTAGACACTCAAAAAAGAAGAAAAAAATTACTTACCTTATGCTTCAAATTTTCTCTAAATCACAATGGGGATATTGAAAACTCAACTGAACTCGATTCAATAAAACTTTATTCCTTCCTAAATGAATCCTATTGGGGAGATTCACTCAAAAAAAAAAAAAAAAAAAACTATTGGAAGCAAGCGATAGATCGTTACCTCTATTTTTAAAGCACATGCACATGTATGAACCTCTATTAAAACGTCTAAAAAAAACATCACCACCTGCCGCGTTAATAGAATTATTGAAATAAAATAGATGAAGCAACCGATCGAGAATTGGAGCGTTCACATGGGTTAAAGTGGGACAAAGTATGGAAATAAAAATGAAAAGATATTAATTAATATGGAATATTGATTCATGGGAACTGTTAAAAGCAACCTATATTAAGGTATATGTTTTAGTTTATAGTTTCCATATTACTATATTTCCTATATATGCAGAAGGGTGGGTAGTTGTGTGTTTAAAAGGAATTATAGTTTCTGTTTCCTTTGAATTCCTATTTGTGTTTTATATATTAAGGTATATGTTTTAGAATTATAGTTTTTATATTACTATATTTCCTATATATGCAGGAGGGTGGGTAATTATGTATTTAAAAATTAAAATAAGGATATATTAGTCAATCAAAAGTTTTTCTCACATTCATCTTTTTATAGATAGTATAGAGAGAGAGAGAGAGAGAGAGAGAGAGATGGCAAAATTAGGACAAGTGGTAAGCAACAAACAGGTGATATTGAGAAACTATGCAACCGGATTTCCAAAGGAAATAGACCTGATGCTGAGCACAGGAACAATACATTTGGAGGTTCCAGGAGGTTCGAATGCGGTGCTGGTGAAGAATCTCTACTAATCATGTGATCCTTACATGGTATTTTGCATGCTGGGAGACCATAACCATAGCATAGCCGCATCAGTCACCCCTGGTTCTGTAAGTAGACGTGCAGTCTTAGCTCATATCATCTCTTTAATTTCTTTCCCAAATACTGTCAAAGCTTTCTTTCCTTTATCTCTTTGTCTGTACGTTGGCTAAGAAATGATTGTGTAGAGTTTTGTACGCTCATTGTAGCTAATTGATCGATCTACTGCATTTTCTTAAGCTTGTGTTTGTGCATTTTTATTGTGAGGTGATGAATGGGTACGGAGTGGCTAAAGTTTTGGATTCCAGAGATCCCGACTTCAAGAAAGGTGACTTGATTTGGGGACAACAGGATGGAAAGAATACAGTCTCATTGCCACACCTGAAACCTTCTTTAAAATTGAACATGCTGATTTACCCCTTTCCTACTATACAGGAATTCTTGGTAAGTTGTTTGCTTCATTAATTAAATTTAAGACATGAGAAATATGGGCAGTGCTATACGAAGCACCTTTCGTATAAGATGCAGTATTCAACCCACATTGATTAGTAAAAAGCGACCTGTTAAATAAATTGAGAGAGTTTTTATCCATACACATGCATAGTGCCATATAAGTTGCTGTATTTTAATGCTGCACATAAGGTGCTGTACATAACATTCCTCAAGAAATTATCTACCTAGCTAGGACATTCAACTACGTGTTTAGAGGTTTAGAGGTTTTCAAATATGAGAACTTTTATTTCTTGGTAAATTCTTTCTTAATCTGACTTTAGCATTAAGCCAATCGGCCAATTAAGACCTAACGTCTAGAGCATACTTAAGAGTTTAAATTTTTTATTATCTTTGTATTAGATTTCTTTGAGGGGTTAGGTACTTTCATCCCCCTTTTCTAGGTGTATTATTCTTCTTTTTTATCAATAAATTTTCCTCCTTCTGCGAAAGCTCCAATAAAAAAAAAAAAAGGTTTTTAGACCTAAAATTTCACAGCCTTCATCAACCAAATAGGCCGAAATGGTAACCAAATTTAAAATTAGTTCTTGACAAAATATTCATATGCAACGATAAAATATGCAATAACATGTAAAATCTATGAAGAGTTTGGAGATGTACAGCCTTAGTGGCTGTAGTGCTGTACAGAGCTCCTTAATTAGAAGCAATATGAGACTCACAAAATCCTTCATTTAAACCTCTTTTTATTATGCTTGATTTTATTGAATAATTGATTGCATTACATCACAGCACGGCAGCACCGGACCCTACTCTTATAGGCTTCTTACCATTAATGACATCCATATATTCCTAAGTTCCTTTCAATTCTCCATGCAACTTTTAGATTCATCAGACTCTACCATTTCTTTACCAGTACTAGTTGTAAACAATTCCCTCTCGATCTTTCCATGTTATTTGAGTACTATACTCTATGGTTTTTATAATTGTTCCTCGTCTGTCTGCTTATACTGGATTTTTTGAGATATGTTCCCCTGAGAAAGGAGAATCCGTCTTCATTTCAGCAGCATCTGGAGCAGTTGGTCAACTCGTTGGACAATTTGCAAAGTTGATGGGTTGTTCTGTGGTTGGAAGTGCTGGAAGTAAAGAAAAGGATCCCTGAATATCATTCTCTATGTATATGTTTCCATTCACTAGCCATTCGTATTTGGTCTATCTAGTGTGTATTCATTATGGGCTATTTGGGCATCAAAATGGAAATTAAATAATTTTAGTGTGTATGCATAGTATTGAAGACACAAATCCAACACTTTTATTTGAATGAGATTATTTTAATAAATTGGCATCTTCACCTAGCGTAATGGAAGTAGAACAAAAGAAGAGCACCGTCTGTTTGTAAAACTAGAACAAAGAAAATTTTAAAAAATAATAAATAAAAAATCTGAAATTTTAATAATGATTTGAATTGATGGCCATAAGCAGACAGTCTTATTTATAGAGGGCTAAAACTAAGGAAAGGAAATAACAAATAAAGAAAGCTATTAAATATAAAATAATTAAGAAAGAGGAAAATTTTCCAAAAATGAGAAAACGCTAATTAAGCTTAGAGAATTTACAGGAGTCAATTCTTACTCTAAAATTGGAAGTTATTAAAGGAAATAAAATTTCCTAAAACGGAAAAAACGCATTTTTGAAGGCTTAAATGATAGAATTTGGCCAAAATCCAATATCAAAGCTTGATTTCTTTCAATGTTTTCCAACAAACCACCAAATTTCACGTGATTCTAGTTTGAAAAGGCCTTTAGTGTAAATTAAGGGTGTTAATGGTTTTGGTTAAAACCGAGCCAAACCAAATCGACTGGTTTGGTTTGGTTTTTTTGTCATTAGGTTTGGTTTTGGTTCTAATTTTAAAAAACCGAACTAAATTGGTTTGGTTTTGGTTTTCATTTTTAAAAAACCAAACCAAACCGAAAAACTGAAAAAGCCGAAAAATATATAGATATATATATATATATATATATATATATACAGAGATGATCCCATCAGCACGTGTTGATATAAGTTACATCAGCACTATGCATTGGGGGTTGTACCCCTTGCATTGATTCAATGCATCTCATATCTCACTAATGCACAAGGTACAACTCTCAATGCAGGTTTTGATATAAGTTATATCAGCACGTGCTTACCTGATCATCATCCTATATATATATATATATATATATATCAAACTTAAACTTTGTAAATTTTCTATTCTAATATGGGCATAACAGGAAATAAATTTAAAATAGTATAAAACCCTAAATCTCTCAGCCTCAGCCTCGTCTGATTTTAAGTTTCTTTTTGTTTTTCCTTTTTTAGTTTGGCATGTATTAAAATAGTTATTAATGTTGTGTGAGATATTAGATTGACATATGTCAATATGTTTCCATTTTGATACAATGTTTAATGTTTTTTTTAGTTGCTAATGTAATGGTTTTATTAAAAATGTTTTTATTTGGAGTTTGGTATATCATTTTTTTTCATTTTCAATTATTTGTTACTACTTGATAGGTTAAAACCGAACCAAACCGAAATTTTTTGGTTTGGTTTGGTTTTTTTATAGTATGGCTTGGTTTTGGTTTGGTAGGAATAAAACCGAAGTACAATGGTTTGGTTTGAAATCTACCCTAAAACCGAACCAAACCGAACCATTAACACCCCTAGTGTAAACCGTAAGGTTCTTTCACAACTTTTCCTTCAATCAGCACAATTTGGCCTTTAAACCTTCTTTTTACTCTTTGGCCGGTCCAACCGCTCCAAATATTTGATAGCCTCATGTCCTACATCATAGTTGACATTATATGATCAATTTCTAGAAATTCTTGAAATGGCACTAACTTGAATTTTTACTCTCATTTGGAATGATGACCATCGTTTTCTTGAATTTTTTCATTCAAGGTGATGGTTTTGTATTTTCAAATACTACGTAAAATGAAGTAAAATCATTTAATTTCCATTTAGACACCCAAATGGACCCTAATAAATAAGAACCCATCCAAAAGAAAATTAAACAATTATAGGTAATTTAATTTACAGTATTGGAAGTACAAATCCATCATTTTGAATAGAAATATTAAAAAAAAAAAAAAAACGATGATCAACATCACAAATAAGAGTACAAATTCAAAATAGAGACATTTTATAAATTTCATAATTTGATTCAAGAACATCAACTATGGGGATGACGATGAGTCCAACATGTTTAAATACTAGGAAGCATGGACATGCCTTTTTTGGAGACGTGGCTGTGTCCGACACGTGTCGGACACGGACACGCTCCCGACACACCTTCGACACATGTCAGACACGTTCTGTACGTGTCCAAAAATTAAAAATTGCAAAATAATTTCGGACACTTATGGGACACGGCTCTGACACTTGTAGGACACGGCATGAGAAGGGAGCAGATTGCCTTTCGCCATTGACGGAGGTGGACGTCCACAGTTCGTCGGGAAATTGAACCCACAAAAAATTGAAAAAAAAACCTAAAGATAAAAAAAATAACTCTTCTGCTGCTGTTGCCATTGCCGTTGCCGTTGCCGTTGCCGACTCGCTTCTCCGTCTTCGTTTGCGTCTCTTCATCTCGCTTCCCCCTGTCTTCGTCTACGTCTCTTCATCTCGCTTCTGACTTCCCCCTATTTCTTTATTTGGAAAACAGGATATGTGACTTTATTGCTTTTTGACCGGAGGCTTAAAAGAAGGGAAGGATTCCTGTATAGAGTACACTGTACAGCTATAATGAGTTTTTTAACCATAGTAAGATTTAAGTAAAATATAGTTAACTTATGAAAAGGGGTTAAAGAGCACTAATATTATACCGTGAGCCATATCGTTCTTATGGTGGGGCACAAAAATGTTTAAACTTCCAACAATTTTTTAAAACATTACATAAAATTATATATATATATATATTATTTATTTATTGCCATATCCCTGCCGTGTCATGTCTTGAATTTTTAGAAATTACTGTGTCGAAGTGTCCGTGTCGTGTCATAACCATGTCACGTATCCGTGTTCGTGTCATAACCGTGTCACGTATCCGTGTTCGTGCTTCTTAGTTTAAATATTCTCTTTCAAAATTATGGATGTGTGCATCTAGGGGGTAAAACTAGCCCATCGACCCATGGCTGGCCCACCTTAGTTGAGCCCGAAAAAGTGGGCTAAGCCCAGCCCAGAGCCTATTTAGCCCCAACCCAACCCTAACCGAATCTTAAAGATAGGAGGGCTTGAACATGGGATTTGTAGCCCCACTAGACCTGAAGCCCAGCCCAATGGCCTAGAATGAAGTTAGCCCATCTTATATAAAATAATATATATGAGTTATATTTGTTGTTAGATTTACATGAGATTAAAAAATTAATTAAATATAATTTACAAATGTGACAAACAAAAAAGAAGCAGCTCCTAATGATCAAATTTTGACCTCCAAATCTTTAAATTTCATGAAAAACTTACATAATCACTTCACAAGATAACATATTGACATATAATAAAAACAATTAAATATGTTAAACAAATGCTTCAAATTGTTGGCTTATAAATTGTGGCCATTTCGCAAATGTTTAATTATAACTTACAAAGTTTATTAAATCATATAAACATATATATATATTTGTTTCTTTTGTGCCAAACGTCACACAGAATTGAAACTAAGACATTCACAAACCCCACACCCTTGTTAAGATGAGATATGCCAGCCATTAGACCCAAGGACTATTGGCAATATTTATATAATGTGTGCAAATAGCTTGATAATATATTAAAAATGTTATTTAATAATAATAATACTAAAAGAACTCAGCCTGAATTAGGTCTAGTCCAAGACCTAACATAAGCCCGAAGCATACCCAGCCGAAGACTAAACCTAGGTTTTGACTTTTTCCATTAGCCCAGCCCGAGACTATAGTAAAGCTTGTTCAGGCCCGACTCGAGCCCGGCCCAGTCCACATAAAGAGTGGCCCTGCTCAGCTCGAACCATTTTACACACCAATGTGCGTCCAATATAATAGTATGTTTGTATGTAAAACAATATAAATGTTTAATTCCCATTTAGACAATCAAATAGCTCTGTGTTATTAGTTGGTATTCATGAAATTTATGGACAATTCACAAATTCACAATTGTAATTCCAAATCGTTTGGGATAATTTTGAATGATAACCTAAATTTTTATAACATGAATTAAAATTTCCCATTCTTTTAATTATCATATTATTTTTATCTTAAATATTCAATTTTATTGTTATTAATTCTCAATCTCTTGCTGGATTTTGTCTTCTATAGTTGTCTCCTGATACTTCACAATATTTTACAAGAAAATTCTAGAATTGCGTAAATGATTCTCGTTAGTGTCCCACAATTGCGAACGATACTTAAGTTTAGCTCATAAGATGGGATTGCACACCCTCTTAGCGAGGCACCTTTGGACTCAAGGCCCAGAAGGACAAATTCGTAAAGTCGACTATTGTGCTAGACCAGAGCGGACAATCCCACATTTTTCCACCTTCAACCACAATTTATAACAATTATTTATTCTTTAGTCTCTTTTATTAAAACATGAGCCAATAGCTAGGCTTGTCAGGCACCGAAAACTTGAGACACTTTATATGTAACATCCTTGCGAATAGCAATATTTAATTGCTAAATAAAAACATAACCCATTATATATATATCTCTCTCTCTCTCTCTCTCTCTCTCTCTCTATATATATATATATATCTATATATATATATATATATATAGAATATTTATGTATATATATAATATTTATGTATATAGATATATATATATATATATATATATATATATATATATATATATATAATATTTATGTATATGTATGCATCGATATACATTAGTCTGTTCCCCAAAATATTATAAAAGGGTTATAGTCTTGACTAATCTCTAGTTAAAATACATCTCAATAAGAAACTAACTAAAAAGATGTGCCAAACTTGCTTATTCAACTAAACCTCTTCAATCTCCTTTGAAAATCATAAATTTTTCACAACAACGTAAGTTATAATGCTTAGTGAGAATGTATAAAATTTATGATTTCATTTGAAATTTTATTAAATTTCCAAACAAAATGCTATCAACATTGCATGTCTCATGCTAAATCATTGTGGCATGTAATTTTTATTTCAACAAATTTTCTCATACCTGAGTCGTTGTATCTCACAACCTACAAAAATAGAATTCATAAAATACACATAGGCTTCATGCCAAATGTGTTCTACCAATGAACCACAGCACATATGCCTTCTTGCAATACGTGTATACAGATTACGGTTTACTTGCTCAATGAGTTTGTATATTAGTACACTAACTGCAGGATATGCTCAATCCTGGTTGTCTTTCCCATCGTCATCATCAACATTTTTATTTATTTCAATCAACATATATAAATCCAACAATATAAATGTGCCACAATAATGCATCATAAAGTCTCATTTCATGCATATAAATCTTAAACTCATTCATACATACACACTTATGCTTTAAAATAAACCCATTTAAGGTTATTTTCTAGCAATTTAAAGTTGTTTATAATTATAAACAATTTTTAGGATCAAAACAAAAATCACCAAAAATAATAATAACAATAAATTTCTTTTCTTTTTTTTTTTTTGGGGGGGGCGTCAAATGGTCAACCCTGGTCAAACCAGGTCAACCCAATCAAACCAAGTTAACATAGTCAAATCGGGTACTATTCATCTTCTTCATCTATACCCTATTGTGTTTGCAAATTTTTGAATTTTCACTTAACTTTGAAAAATCACAGAAGTTTCATTTGAAATTCAAAAGCCTTGGTTCAAGATGCTATGGAAAGATCAGAAAGTTTACTATTTATGAAAAATACAAAATCAGGTTTCAATGGCTTTCAAAAATCGTTTAATTAAAGCTAAAGTTTCTGCTCTAAAAGTCTAACTTTATAATTTCGAAAATTCATAACTTATTCTAGGATTCATGAACGTCCATGAAAATTTACAGCAATGTAATATAATATATCAAGAATCTTTCCACCAAATTCTAGCTTAATTGGTTAAGTATAGAGAGAGAATGAAATTTCTGAAGTTTCTTGGAAGCCATTAAATTAAAGCTTCCTTCAAGCTTTTAAAAATCAAAATAGAGCTACGAAATCAAATAGAACTAAAAATTTATGCATGGCATAATCATAATATAAGCTTAGTAAGTGATTCTCACATAAGTCTTCGAATTTGAGTTCCACTCTAAGCTTCTTTCCAAAATACCCAAGTATCTTACTCTCTCTTTTGAAACTTTCTCTTATTTTCTCTCACTTTCTTTCTTTCTCTTTCTACTATGATTCCAGCACAAAAATTCAACCCTATTTATAGCTCTTCTTGCATGAAATGCTCTTTGACATATGAATTTTATGCCATGCGAAATGTCCCTAAGAGTTGCGATGTGTTCTTGTATGCAAGAACACCCTTCCCATGGCTGCCATATAGCCTCATGCACCTTTACTCTTGCCACTTGGCATGACTTATATATATATGTGTGTGTGTGTGTGTGTGTGTGTGTGTGTGTGATGTAGAACAAGTTGCACATAAGTTCATGAAGGACCTGGAGCATCATAAAGTTGCACACAAAGCAGAGGGCAAAGCAAAGGGCATCTAACTAGATTTGATTTGTCGGACATGCCAAATCTAGTTAGTTTCTTAACTAGATTTGCTTAATTTTTCCCAGGTGTTTATTTTGTTTATTTCTTTCCTATCTTATTGCTTTATCCTATTTTATTGCTTTCCTAAGTTTAGTAGAATTCCTTTACCTAGTTTAGTAGGATTCCTTTTCCTAGTTTACTTAGAGTTCAAGTATTAGTCTCTTTAAATAGGCTTGTAGCCCTATAGGCAAGAATTACCTTTTTATCAATAATATTTCTTTGAGAGTTTTCTCTGTGGTTTTTGTTACTTCTCGTGGATTCGAGTTCTTTCTCGTGGATTCGAGAACCTAGGCAATTGACGTTTTTCATAGTCATATCATTTTAGTTTTCTGCTACGTCAGTTGGTATCAGAGCTAGGATTGGCCTGGCTTCGATAGCTAACCAAGGAGTTGGAGAACACACCCCTACTGGCAGCAATTGTGGGGAGGTTGCTTTGTGGGAAGCATTAGATGCACTACGCGTCAACCAACAATTGAAGATAGATGAGTTACGTCAAGAAATAAATGGATAATTTGTTGACTTGCGTAACATGATTGTTGGGATGAATCTCAATGCTGACAACAGACAACCAAACGTTAGCAGGAGGCGTGCCAACGGATTTCCCAGAGGCCAACCCGTTAACTAAAATGCTTTTGGGCGTCATGTTCATTATCATACGGATAGCAAAGGTGATTCAGATGAGGAGTTTGATGACGATTATATTCCAAATCAATTGGGGAGGCGGTAGAGAAATTTTGATGATGGAAACAGTATGAATCAACCAGTAGGGAGACAACGAAATTTCGATGAGTATCGATTAGGCAGACATACCACCCTTCAATGGAAATCTTCATATCGATGATTTCCTTGATAGGTTATCGGAGGTAGAGCGCTTCTTCAGCATGATGGAGATTCTTGAGGATCGTATGGTGAAATTGGTGGCTTATAAACTGAAGAATGGTGCCGCAATTTAGTGGGATCAACTTCAGATTAATCGACATCGACAAAGGAAAATGCCTGTGAGGACTTGGAGGCGAATGCAACAACTCCTTAGAAGTAAATATTTACCGCCTGATTATGAGCAATATTTGTTCCAAGCCTACCAAAATTGTACTCAGGGATCCAAATTTGCATTTGATTACTATACTGAATTTTCTAAATTATCCACGAGAAATAATTTGAATGAGACAGATGGTCAGAGAGTTGCGCGGTATCTTAACGGGTGGAAGCCATCAATTCGTGATAAAATTGGGTTGCAAGTATTATAGACAGTGGAGTAAGCCCATAATTTAGCATTGAAGGCTGAACTCATCGAGCATAGACTGACGTACTCAGGGTATCGTAGGAACACTAGGGAAGCATCTAGTAATGGTGTAGACAAAAGCAAAGGTCCTCAAACCCCTGTGCCTACAACTCAAGGGAGGTCACAAGGAGACTCAGCCCGAAGCAGTGGTAGTACCGAACGACAGCAGAGTACTCAAGCTCACTGCAATATCCCAATTAGTACTGATCCTTATGCTAGGCCTGTGCTAGATAAGTGTTATAGGTGTGGTAAGCCTAGGATCATTCCAATACCTGTCCTAATCGCAGGCCTATGAATTTTGTGGAGGAGAGTAATGAAGAGATATATGAAGATCAAATTGAAGGTGAGGATGAATTATATGATGGTGTCAATGAAGTTGAGGGGGTAGAGCAAGTTAATTGTGTAGTACAGTGTGTGCTCTATGCTCCGAGGACCTTACCCAACATCACAATATTTTTCGTTCTTATTGTATTATCAATCAAAAACTGTGTGACGTGATCATTGATATTAGGAGTTGCGAGAACTTCGTGGTTAGAAGGCTGGTGGACTGTTTAAAACTTCCGACAGAGTTGCACCCATTCCCATATACCATCGGTTGGATTCAGAAAGGACCTACTGTAAAGGTAACTCAAATTTGTTGCGTTCCAATTTTTGTCGGCAAGCATTATAAATCTGAAATTGTATGTGATGTAGTCGATATGGATGCTAGCTATATTTTATTGGGTCGACCATGGCAATTTGATGTTGATGCTACTCATAGAGGTATAGATAATAAGTATTCTTTTGTATGGGAATCAAAGAAAATTGCCATGGTTCTAGTAAAACAGAATCCAATTATAAATAAGCCTCTTAAAACAGAGGGGCAATCTTTTCTAACCATGAGCTGGTCCGAAGCTGAGTTCATGGTTGACAGTAAAGAGTTGAATAATGTGTATGTCATGATGGTAAAAGAAGTGGTAGAAGAGAAGAAATCCCAGCAAGCAATTATTTCAAGCAAAATTCAACCATTATTGGAGGAATTCAAGGAGCTGATTTTGGAAGATTTGCCTAATAAATTGCCACCTATGAGAGATATTCAACATCATATTGATTTGATACCTGGGGCAAGTCTACCGAATTTGCCGCATTATCAAATGAGTCCAAAGGAGAATGAGATCTTGAGGGAGAAAATTGAAGATTTGTTGCAAAAAGGTTTTATTCGAGAAAGCATGAGTCCCTGTGCGGTTCCAGTATTGTTGACACCAAAAAAGGACGGGAGCTAGCGGATGTGCATTGACAGCAGGGCCATCAACAAGATTACTGTAACGTATAGATTTCCTATTCTGCGGCTTGATGACATGCTAGATATGCTCAAGGGGTCCAAATTGTTCACAAAAATCGACTTGCGTAGTGGGTACCATTAAATTCGCATTCGTCCTGGAGATGAGTGGAAGACTGCATTCAAGAGCAAGGATGGATTGTACGAGTGGTTAGTTATGCCATTTGGGCTATCCAATGCACCAAGTACCTTTATGCGAGTCATGAATCAAGTCTTGAGGCCTTCTATGGGAAAGTTTGTTGTTGTTTATTTTGATGACATTCTTATTTATAGTAAGATTGAAGTAAAGCATATTGGCCAATTAAAGGAGGTGTTGACTGTGCTATGAGAAAACCAATTATTTGTCAACTTTAAGAAGTGCACTTTTATGACAAATAGCCTATTATTCTTGGGTTATGTGGTGAGTGTAGATGGAATTCATGTAGATGAAGACAAAGTTCGCGCAATTAGAGAGTAGCCTACACTAAAGACCGTGACTGAGGTGAGGAGTTTTCATGGTCTTGCTACTTTCTATCGTCGCTTCATAAGGAATTTTAGTACTATTACTGCACTAATTACTGAGTGCTTGAAGAAAGGAAAATTCCTATGAGGTGAGGAAGCTGAACAGAGTTTTGCTTTAATTAAAGAAAAATTGTGTACAGCACTTGTGCTAGTGTTACCAAGTTTTGAGAAAATTTTTGAATTAGAGTGTGATGCTAGTGGAGTTGGCATTGGAGCTGTTCTATCACAAGAGAATCGTCCTATGGCGTTTTTTAGTGAAGAGTTGAATGAAGCGAGACAGAAGTGGAGTACCTATGATCAAGAATTCTATGCTATGGTTTAAGCTTTGAAACATTGGGAACATTATCTTATACAAAGGGAGTTTGTGCTGTACTCAGATCACCAAGCATTAAAATTCATCAATAGTCAGAAGAAGCTTGACAGTATGTGTTACACCCCATTTTTGCACCACCTTACTAGGGCTTATCATTTCATGCATATTTTTGTTTTGTTTTTGAGTCTAGTCACTTGCATTAGTTTTTTAAAGTCACAAGGACAATGGATATGAATTTTGGTTCAATTCGGAGTTGATCTTGAGGGATAATAAGAGCTTTTGTGACTTGAAGGGCATAATCGTCTTTTAAGTCCCAAACTTTTCATTTGACCTTGAAATGATCTCCAAGTTGTCAATTGGAGTTCATATGGATGCATATGAGGTATTTCTAGGTTCAATTTGATGAATTAATGGCTCAGGATTAAAATAGCTTGATGTAGTTCAAGTTGGTTAATTGACCCTCCTTTGTGTTAGCTTAAATTGACTTGCAATTACCAATCAAATCTTTTCAAATTGACTTTAATTAGTCATCATTTTATCCCCAAAAGTGTTTTATAAAGTTTAATTTTGATATGGAAAGCATTTGGTTTGATCCTATGTGCATGCCTATGCTTAGCAAAGGTAGAACATAGCGGTTAACCGTCTTTGTCAAACCTAACCATGCCCCCATGGTTAGTGGTTTTCACCCTAAAAGGTTCAAAAATGTATTCCTCATCGAAACACGATCGTTTTGGCTTTTTTTTCATCAAAATCGGAGTTAATTTGCCCCCTGAAACACTCGTAGAAGGTAAGGGAATCCAAAAAAAACAAAAAGCTGATGTGGGCTCGGGTGACCACCCAATCCTGGGCGGCTAGCCGCTTGGGTCCAGGTGGCTAGCCACCCAGCCTTGGGTGGTCACCCGAGGCCACTTTCCTATTTTTGCTCCATGTTGATGCTAAAGCGGACTCTTACCTATTTTGACATACTTGGGCTCTTTTGAACGTGTTTCCTTCTAGTTTTTGGAAACTCCTGAGTTACTTAAGCCCCAAGGGGGTCTCTAATAGCCCTTGGATTAATTTCTAGGGTTTTAATCCCAGCCATTGGTCAATCCCAAGTGAACTCTATAAATACCCCCTATGCTTCAGCACAAAGGGGCCACTTTATGCATTAAAACCTAAGTGTTTGAGAGAGAATAAGAAAGAAAGACTTGAAGAAGAGCTAGAGGACCTACTGTAGCCTTGAAGAGAGCTTGATTCAAGTCATCCACAAGTCAAGAGGAGAGTCTCTACAGCAGCAAGGAAACTTTCCTAAGATATTCTTCCCTTCTATTCAAGCTTAAACTAAGGTTTCATGTAGAATAGGCTTATTGCATGTTAAAGATAGCTTTTTTTATCATGTATTAATACTTTAGCTAGTTAATATACATGAAATACTTGCTATTTATGATGGGTTTAGCATGCTTTAGGACTGTTTCATAGGATTTAAAGCATAGTTGTGATTCTAGAGTTTCTGTTGTCCTTGTGTTAGAATAGTGTCATTGCATGTTAGACTTAGGATTTTTATCATGTTCTATTGCTTTGGTTAGTTAATATGTATGATTTAAGTTCTGTTTAATGTGAGTTTAACATGTTTAGAGGTTATTTTCTGTGTTTTCAAGCATGTTTGTGAGTTTAGGGTTTTTATTGCCTTGTTTTAGGTTAGTTTCATACAGCATGTTAGCATAGGGTTTCTTATTTGTTTTCTTCATAGTTGCTGTATATGTTTTGCATATAGAGTAATTATGACTTTTTCCTTGCATTTATATAGTTGATTCTAGGGTTTTTATGCATGATATGGTTCTAGGATCGCATTAGAGCTTATATTGTTCGGTGTTTTTGCTGTTAGCATGTTTAGGGGATCAATTTAGGCCATAATACTATTTTGCCCAGATTTGCATGTTATTGTGTTTGCATGGTTTTGAGCACGTGTAAGGGTGCAAATAGGTGTGGTAATTGTCCTATTGCAAATAAGGCTGCCATTGCTTGAAAATGCTAATGCTTGAAGCTATTACGCTCAGGCAAGTGGGTGTGAAGGTGCCCCAATTCACCTCTCTTCCTTACTCTTTCTCTTCTCCCTCCTAGGGTTAATTCTTAATATGAGTTTATGGTCTTAATCAAGGGTTTCCTTAACCAATAAAATTTTGGTTTTTATCAAAGTTTCCATCTTGTGGAATTCTTTCTAAATTCAAACTTGATTTATTCAATTCTCTTTCAAATAAGGAAACCTAGGGTTTTTACCATATGTTTATATTAGGATTTAACCCAATTCTATTCGAACTACGTGGACTTTGATCCATGTATTTCGTTGCATGGTACGTAAGCGCTCTTCGTGAGGCTCAAATCCGTCCTAGGATCCAAGTATCCTAGGTTTTTGTATTTTATTTCCCTTTTTTTGTTTTATCTTACTTATTATGCATGGATGGATGAATGGAATATATGATATGCATGCAATTCTTGTGATAATATACTTGCTAATTTTTGTATGGTAAGATCTTAATTTAGCCCAAATAAACTAAGAGACCAAAAGGATGACATGGGTGCCTATAGGCTTTGCTTAGAACCTTCCCATGTCATAACTTAGCCTCCGAATCCCGATTTCTTTGGTTTCCAAAAGACTGTTTTTGCCTTTCCTTTTTAAACATGGAGTCATTCAAATTGTTTTCTTAAAACAAACTATTTTTAAGGTTTTCCTTGTTTCCTTTAAAAAATAAGGTGGCGACTCCTTTTCCTTTTTCTTTTTCAACCTATTTTCTTTTCAATCCTTGTGGGTTACTTTCCGGGGTTCACAGTATGCATGTGAGATGGACTACTTTTCTACAGAAATTTCCTTTTGTTATTAAGCATAAATCTTGGGTTATGAATTGTGTTGCTGATGCTTTGAGTTGTTGTGCTACTTTGCTTATTACATTGGCACATGAAATTGTTGGGTTTGACTATCTGAAAGAGCTTTATGAAGATGATGAAGATTTTAGAGAAATTTGGGCTAAGTGCATTGATAAACAACCTGTCAGTGACTTTAGCTTGAATGATGGATTTTTGTTTAAAGGAAATTGTTTGTGCATCCCAAAGACTTCGTTGAAGGAAAAACTGATTCGAGACTTTCATGGTGGAGGATTGAGTCGGCACCTTGGAAGAGACAAAACTGTGGCAGCTTTAGAAGAGAGGTATTTTTGGCCCAGATTGAAGAGAAATGAGGGGAATTTTGTGCAAAGGTGTTACATTTGTCAGACATCCAAAGGGCAATCGCAGAACACTGGTCTTTATATGCCTTTACCTATGCCATAAGCCATTTGGGAAGATCTATCTATGGATTTTGTGTTGGGACTACCTCGTACTCAACGAGGAGTGGATTCCGTGTTTGTAATGGTTGATAGATTTTCTAAAATGGCCTATTTTATTCATTGTAGAAAGACCTCGGATGCATCCCCATATTGCAAGATTATTCTTTCGTGAGGTGGTTCGTCTACATGGGGCATCTCAGACTATTACTTCTAATAGGGACATCAAGTACCTTAGCCATTTTTGGGTGACTTTGTGGAGAATTTTTGATACTTCATTGAATCATAATACTACTACGCACCCTCAGACTGATAGGCAAACAGAGGTAACTAATCGTACCTTGGGGAATTTGATTCGAAGTGTTTGTGGTGACAAGCCTAAGCAATGGGATCATGCCCTACCGCAATATGAGTTTGCTTATAATAGTGCTGTGCATAGCGCTATTGGGAGGTCACCTTTTGCATTAGTTTATGTGACACCACTGAAACAAGCTATGGATTTAGTGAAATTGCCTAGAAGGCCGGGTGTTAGTATTGCAGCTGAAGCTATGGCCAAGCAGGAATAAGAGATTCAAGAGGAAGTCAGACAAAAGCTTTAAGAGACTAATGCAAAATACAAAGCAGTTGCTGATAAGCATAGGAGAGCCAAAGTGTCCAAGGAGGGAGATTTTGTGATGGTCTTTTTGCGCAGAGAACGCTTTCCTGTAAGAACATACAACAAACTCAAGCCGAAAAAATATGGGCCTTACAAAGTGCTGCACAAGATCAATGATAATGCTTATGTCATTGATTTACCAGAGAGCATAAAGATTTTAAGGACTTTTAATGTTGCTGATTTGTTCGAGTTTTATCAAGAAGAGCCACTTTATCCAGACTTTAACTCGGGGACGAGTTCTTTTCAAGTGGAGGGGACTGATGTAAAACAAGTTGCACATAAGTTCATAGAGGACCTGGAGCATCATAAAGTTGCACACAAAGCAGAGGGCAAAGCAGAGGGCACTTAACTAGAAAGCAGAGGGCATCTAACTAGATTTGATTTGTCGGACATGCCAAATCTAGTTAGTTTCTTAACTAGATTTGCTTAATTTTCCCTAGGTGTTTATTTTGTTTATTTCTTTCCTATTTTATTTTATTGCTTTCTCCTATTTTATTGCTTTCCTAAGTTTAGTAGAATTCCTTTACCTAGTTTAGTAGGATTCCTTTTCCTAGTTTACTTAGAGTTCAAGTATAAGTCTCTTTATATAGGCTTGTAGCCCTATGGGCAAGAATTACCTTTTTATCAATAATATTTCTTTGAGAGTTTTCTTTGTGGTTTTTGTTACTTCTCATGGATTCGAGTTCTTTCTCGTGGATTTGAGAACCTAGGCTATTGACGTTTGTCATAGTCATATCATTTTAGTTTTCCGCTGCGTCAGTGTGTGTGATTATATTGGGTCATTACATTATGCTAAGGAAACTAGTACATGCAAAGGATGGAATATCCTGGTTGTAGAAGTTAGCTTCACAACTATACATTTTAAAGGAATTGGCTGAATTAGTCATATATTAATCCTAAACTAGACTTCACTTTCCCTTCTTCTTCTTCTTCTTCTTTCTCTTTTTTTTTTTTTTTTTTTTTTCAATAAGGTTGATTTATTGAGGAACAAGTTTGGGTTCGATGAGGCTTTCAATTACAAAGAAGAGCGTGACTTGGATGCAGCTTTGAAAAGGTAGGCATCCATACTTTTGCTTGAGAAGCATCTAGAATATCACTCTAAACTTCTGAAGCAAATAGCTTATTGGGGGTGATTACATAAAATGTCATCAGTATGACTTCACAATAATATAGATATGTTTAAATAGTATTATTTCATCTAATATTAACTTCAAGACATTCCATTGCAGCGATGGTAATGATGGATTTGTACCTTAAAATTGCGTTTGGTTTAAAAGAATTAATGGAATGGAATGAGAGTGGGAATGGAATGGAATGAGAATGGGAATTGACATTCCATCCCAATGTTTGGTAATTAAGGGTTAGGAATGGAATGAAAAAGCATAGGTGGGACTCATTTTTAATGATTTTTACTCATTGAAAGGTGGGAATAGCCAATCCTTTTGGCTTGGGAAGGAATGGCTATTCCTTAATTGGAGGGAATAGAGCCTCACAAAAGAATAGCTATTCCATTCTCTTGTACAACCAAACATTTACTTTTTTTTTTGGAGAATGGAATCACCATTCCATTCCCTCCCTCATTCTCTCATAACAAATGCTTTGGTGAACAGTAGTGCCTTTCAATTTCCATAGCATGGACAAAACATGTGTTAATTGAATGTAGTCATTTGTTTGTTAAGTTGCAAAGATGAGACTTAGTTTTTGTATATAGGATAAATTACAGAATCACTGGCGATATTAATTATGCCAAATCATTTTGCATCCTTAGATAGTCACATCGCTACAATCATTGTGAACATTGCAACATTTTCTTGATCACTTTGGGCAGACATTATTGTTTCATATTTTTCCAGGTATTTTCCTGAAGGCATTGACATTTACTTCGAGAATATCGGGGGAAAGATGCTTGATGCAATGCTCCACAACATGAGAGTCCATGGTCGTATTGCTGCATGCGGAATGATCTCTCAGTACAATCTTGCTCAGCCCGAAGTCGTAGACTTGATGTGCCTTATCCACAAGTGTATCCACATGGAAGGATTTACCATTGTAGATTACTTTCATCTCAATTCTAAGTTTCTGGACATGGTGCTGCCTTATGTCAGAGAAGGGAAGATAGTGTATGTGGGAGATACAGCTGGAGGCATTGAGAGCGGCCCTTCATATCTAATTGGACTTTTTAAAGGGTACAACGTTGGGAAATAGCTTGTTGTAGTTGCTCACGAATGATTCAAATGTTTTGCGTAAGAAGTTGTTTTACGCTTCAATGTCCTAATAAGGGTCAGTGAAGTGGGTTTTGCTGATTTTACAATATCTATACTATTATATGAAATGAAATCCATATTTTATTGTACGCTCTTAGGCCTTTCTTCCTTTAGTACTCAATCCTCATGCCTTTTCATTTGTTATTATTCATTTTTTTCTCCCAAATTCCAATGACGTGGCTAAATGACATTGGTCACTTTAATCTAATCTAAGTGGCACCAATTGAGGACTCTTCATTTCTTATTTAATTTGATCTCACACTTCCATTGATGTGACTCCAAGAGTCTCTAACCTAATTCATTGGCTGCTAAAAGATAAATTTCTTCATTATATCAGACAAAATTGTCTTGTATATCCATCATTTTGCATCATACTAATTGTGGCACACGTGTGTTGGACGTAAATCATTTTATATTATACAACTCAAGGTAATAGTGTGAATGTAAAATACTTTATACCACATTATGAAAGTTTGTGATCAAAAGATGAATCAACTTTTTTGTGTAATAATCTATCAATGCCATAAAAGTCTAAATAACATATGGGAAAATTCATAATAAGATTCCCTCCATTGGCCCATGAAATTATCACGAGTTTTATGTTGTTGGTGCAAATACAAAGAGAAATAACTTACAAAAACCTTGAAATTAGCCGGTGTTAATATTTGTTAAGAAGTTGAATGCATACAACTCATAATATATTCCTTGATCTTAAGAAACAATTGGCTCTAAAATTAATGCAAATTGACTTAACAGATTTGTTGGTTTTATAAGCAATAGTGATAATTTTTTTGATTTTTAATATTTAGATGTCATGTAATTCAATATTTTTATTTTTATTTTAAAAAAATAATAATAAACTTTTAGAGGGGTTTGTGAGGCAAGTATAATTCTGAAATATTTTATCTTTAATATTTAGATTTCATGTATTTTTTTATTTTTTTATTTTTTTGGTATTAAAAAGGATCTTCTAACCGTATCAAGACCTAGCCTCTTTATTTCCTATAACCATGTCAAAAAGTAATATTACTCACTCCATATATAGTGTATAATATACGACTGGTAAGGTAGAGTATTATGTTCATTTATTGTTCAATAAACTGGACAAAGACCAACTAAAATAAACATGATCTAATTGGCGATTTTGTTTTTTATATTCTCAATTGGTAGAACCTACCCATATCTCTAACGTCTTAAATATTTAAAAAATTATAATCAGTCAAAGACTTCAAGATTAAAAGCAAAGCCACCTTCATAACCAATATTAAAAGCATATGGACCATGTATACATATATATAATTTAAACCTGGAAGAACAAGTAGAAGCATAAGATGACAATATGCCTAATATTAAATAATTTATAAACAAAATTACAATTGAAAAATAAGTAAATAAAGAAAATGTTTTTAATTCATGATATACAACCACAGTCATCTCATAACGTCATTGAAAGAAGATCACTTAGCACATAAGAATGACAAACCTTTACTCAAGAAAAAAAAATTTCAGAATTTACACAAAAAATTTGGCATAGAAAATAAAATATAATACTCCGTAATAGTAATCACACACGGTTGCATAAAAATAGAGTATCACAATACCATCACATCCACACTAACAAAAATAAAATAATATTATAATAACCCACAAGCCACAACAAGAAGTTTTGAGAAATCGACCACTGAGAAAGGACAATAGGGATAACAAGCCTTGTACAAGGCATCAAGTTGAAAAAAAACTTGGGAGATGTAGCTTTCCTGGAAACATTCACATAGAAAGAGGTTTCTTAGTACTTGGGAGAAAAGGAGAAAGAGAAGACGGTGGCACAGGGTTTGGAAATTGTATGAAATTTATTAATTTTGTTAAGGGCATTAAATTTTAGAAGAAGGTAGTATTGTCATTATGTTTTTTATTAAGGTTATTTTAGTGAATCTTGTTGTTAATGGAGATATGATATATATTATGAAATAGAGTTTACTTACAATTATGGGTTTTATTTATTTATATGAATTATAGTTTCCTTAGAATTCATATTTATGTATGTGTTTTATATTCCTATATTTCCTATATATATATATATAGATATATATATATATATATATAGATATATATATAGATATATATATATATATATAGATATATATATATATATATATATATATATATATATATGCAGAAGGGTAATCGTGTATTTAAAATTTAAAATAAAGATATATTAGTCAATCACAAGTTTTTCTTACATTCAGCTTTTTATAGGTAGTATAGATATTTTATCTTAATTAAATTTAGCTATTAAGGCTTGAAAATTAATTGACATGGAAAATTAGGGAGATATAGAATACTTTTAGCACCATAATTCTTTTCATTTGATGAATAAATAGAATTATTAATGTGGGGCATGCATGTGAGGTGGATTCAAGTAACTAATTGATCGATCTTGAATATATAAAGGAGAACATGGCATAACAAAATTCCATCGGTATTAACAGAATGTGTAAGTTAACTTACCATGGTGTTATGAGAGGTAAAAGAACATGGCATGAGATGTGTAAAGAGGAGAATGAAACAAGAGAAAGTAAACCAATGAGAGTTGGTCTGGCGGCAAAAGGATGAACTGTAAATTCAGACATCTTGGGTTCGAAACCAATCAATTTTTCTTGCCTAGCCATCAGTTAGGGCTATTAGCCTGACGTTAGACGACCTCATGGGACGGTGGCCCGGCGTGGGGAGTCGGGATTAGTCATGCTCTGATAGTTCGAACACCTCGTTGCTTGGCAAAAAAAAAAAAAAAAAAAAAACACCAAGAGAAAGTGGGTTTCCATGTAAGAGCCCTGACTTGTGTCTGCAGAGAAGAAAGAGGAAACATATGATTCCGCATCACTTGAAAAATACCATACATTGGAGTGGGAGTTTTGTAGAAGTCTTGATTTTAACTCTATACGAGTACGTGTTTAAATAATACGCGCGCGCGCGCGCACACACACACACACATATATATATATATAATGTTTCTTTTTTATATCCTAATACTAGATGTCACCTTAAAATAACAGGGTTGATGGTTGACCAGTGAGAAACTGGGAGATAAGCTTCATCTTCAAGAAGGAAGCAGCCTAGATTAGCAACTAAGGCCGCTAAATGATTGTTCAGTGCTAGATGTCCTATGGATACAAACTATTTTAATTATACTCCAAACTCTTTTTATTTTTTTGTATAATTATTTTATTATTATTATTATTATTTAAGTTCTAGACCGCGAGAGCTCTTCAATTAAGGATTTAAATTTTTACATTTTAAGTAATTTTGAATTTAAATTTTGTATTATTTGTTATAAATATTCTTATATTTATATATATATTTTTAATATTTTCTCGTGCATCGCAATGATTCACTACTAGTCTATACATTCAACCTTCATTTTTATTTTTATTTTTTTGTTGAATAAAATAATTGTAAAAAACAAAGTAGATACAAAAACGAAAGAAAACAAACAAAACAAAACAAGCACTACAACAAAACAAGGGAATGAAACAAATCAGCTAGAGGGCTAGAATTTGAAGTGGCCGGGTAAGTCCTTAGACCAATGATCCTTTTCACTGACTTCCAATACTGATACAGGCAATGAGTTAATAGGAATAAAACCTAAGAAATCTTCCACAAGTTCTTATTAGTTATATGCCCTACAGCCAATCATAGAGATGATGCTTTAGGGATAAAGAACAATCATAGGATTTCATTTATTGTATGTCACATTTATTATTAATTTAATAAAAAGGGTTTTTTTATCATGTTTATTCTATTATTTATATTTACATGATATGTCCATAGAGTTAGAGTTGAGAATATGAAATCACAAAGTATTGTAATTATAAGATTGTATAATTATAAGGCTCATTTCCCTAAATGGTAGTGTTAACACCCCATTTTGTACCACTTGGCACCTCAAGCCACTTTCTGAGACCCGATGATGAAGGGCAGTAGCCAACGGACCATCGCAAGCACGCCCGAAGGACTCGCGGAGACACAGCAGGCCTTTAGCCTTGGTTCAATACCCCATGCACGTACGTGCATATACCATGCACGTACGATCATGCCCTCTCTTTTTGAATTCCATCTCTTCCCCCCGAAATTACTTCTTACCTTATACAGCCCCCACGCTGACAGCTGCTCAGTGGCGGCTGGGAAACCCTAGAAATCCCCGAATTAAACCCTAATCCCCGCCTATAAATACCCTGCTTTCATTCAAGAGAGGGGATGGGATTTTGGCTACCAAACGACCATTCTAAAAAATCCAATATTGGCGGCTGTGTCTACGGGAAGTCCGGAGAGTAGAACTGACGAAGGAACCGCTGCTGCTGCCCGCCCTGAGGGTAACGGTTCTTAACCCTCAATTTCGTTTTCCTTCAATGATTTGATAATATTATTTAGGATATTGCATGAAATATACATCTTATGCATCTTTTCATTTACTGCCTGAATACATGATGCATTTAGACTCAGCATAAATTCATTTCTACATTCATAGGTCTAGAATAGGTCCTCTGTCATTTCTTTCGCATACGTCGTATCCCGACATTTAGATCTAGATTGTTTTTTATGTCTTCAAAGCATGTTTAGATAGTTTCTGTATATACCCTGATCATTCGTAGTGTCACACAGGCATGATAATTGCACAATAGGTTTAGATTTGCATTTTTGCATGGATTTCATTTAGGGCATGCACGTACGTGCCTTGCATATGCACGTACGTGCCTCTCATATGCACGTACGTGCATGACTTTATTTTTTTCAGTTTAAATCCTCTTTTCTCCCTTACAGGCAGTACAGGCAGCGTAAGTTCTCCATTGATTTCACCCCCCTTTCTCTTATATGTGTGTATATTTCTCTTTAAATCCTTTTTATCTTTCATCATTGCATGCTTTTATTTGATTTTGCCTAGTTGTCTGCATAGTGGTCAAGTTTGATTAAACCCTTTTTAATTAAAGCCAATAAGTGTATGTGAGGCCGGATTTTAGCCGGGCGCAGACGGGTGCCTAACACCTTCCCGTCCGCGTACCTTAGCTCCGAACCTTGATTCTTTGGGTGATGACGAGTTGGGCCCTTGCTAGGGGTCTATCGGTTCCCGAGGCCAAAATCGGGTGGCGACTCCCTCTCCGCCCTAATCGTCCGCGGTTAGTGGCGTACTCTCGAGCCGGGCGTGGTGAAAGGACACGGCGCTCACAATGGCGACTCCACTGGGGACAGAGAGCTTGACTCCGAAACATTTATTGGCTTTAATTAATTAGGAAATTTAATTGAATAAGACCGAAATTGCACACACACGCACGATATTTGGCATTCGTTATCCCTCGATGGCAGTCTGATTAGAGACCCGGGTTCCATTTAGTTCCTATGGGCAACTCGATTCAGCACCATCAACCCACGGCCTGTGCCACTAGCCTGTAATAAGCTAGTGAGTACGCTAACGGGTCGCTCTTTAAGCGCCCTAGCCTGGGTAACCCTTGAAGAAGAAGTACCCATTGACCAACCACACTAGTGTCCCCCAAGACCTTTGCATAGCCTTGCTTGAATGTATGTCATATCGCATGTCATGTTGCATCCATACTCATTTGTATAGCGCGGGTACGGGACGAGGCCCACGTTGTACATGAGCTTTCTAGTTTGAGCCCAAATTGAGGGAAGATTGAGTGCTGTTGTAATTGGACCTAGGCCCATTGAAAAAAAAAAGAAAAGAAAATGATGATAATGAACGAAATGGGCCTAGAATCCAAATGAGGTGCAAGGTGTGGGCATAACGGGCTCAAACGAAAAAGCTGATGGACCGCGTAGACCTGCTGAGAGTTAGGAACAAGACCGCTATGATGAATGAACACAACCCATCTAAAATTGAACATCGAAGTCCAACATCATTCTACCTAAGGCTTGATGAGTGAGAGGTAAAATAAAGTGTGATCTTGTAATTGGACTAAGCCTATCCAAGTGAAAACAATGAAATGGGCTTAGATCCAAAGTGAGTATGTGAGATGTGTGTGAACTTGTAACGGGCCAAAGGTAGAATGATGTTCGATTTTGTAAATTAATATCTGCCCATCATAGACCCTTGGAAGATTTAGTAAACATGACAAGGCTCTAGCAATGGGTTTAGATAAGGGTTTGAAGGTATTCGGATTGGGCTAGGGGAGAAAGTTTAATGGACATGTGCTCATTACGCTCAACTCCTGTTTCAGCAAGATTGATTGACCAGGGAGAGAAGCACCGAGTAGTGTTTGGGCCCGATCTCCGACCACTAACAGATTAAGAAGAACCCCGGCTGGAAGAATGGCAGAACAAGTGACTTTGGCTGATATCCTTGAACAGATGAGGAGCGATAGAACCGAGATGAAGGGCTTCATGAATGAAATGCGGGACCGGGTTACTAAGCTCGAGAAAGGGAAAGGGAGAACAGAAGAACCACCTGAAACTGAGGAGAAAGGAGAGCCCAAGGTTAATGAGGAGGAGCACCCGAAGTGGGAAGACGATGACTATGAGGACTACCTGAAAAGGAAAGAAACCAAGGAAAAAGACACCAAAGTGGAAAAGTTGGCGGCAGAGAATGCTGAGATGAAAGCTCGGATGGACCAAATGCAAACAGCATGGCAGAAATCACAAGGCATGGATGATTACATGTATTCTATGGCAGGGATTACGGCCGGCTCCAAGGTGCAACTCCCTCCGAAATTCAAAATAGCCGATTATGAAAAGTTCGATGGCACCGGTGACCCTAAACAGCATTTACGCCAGTACTTGAGCATTGCCCGAATGAGAGGGTTGACCGCCGATCAAGTGTTGCACGCCTTCCCTTTATCTCTCTCGGCAGATGCCTCGAAGTGGTACTATGCGCTTGATCCGAAAGTCACGGACTCTTGGGAACTACTGGCTTCAGAATTTACAAACAAGTATGCGTACAACACTATGTTGGATGTTACCCTGCGGGACTTGGAAATGACTAGGCAAAAGACGGATGAGACGTTCTCAGAATTTCTGACTCGCTGGAGGGCTAAAGCTGTCAAAATGGTAAATAGGCCGACAGAAATTGATCAGATAAACATCATTTTGAGGAACCTGACACCCGTGTACTTTGATCGCATGTTGACTTCCTCTGTCATGAATTTTGAACAATTATACCAGTGTGGGACTCGTATCGAGGATGCTATTCACCGCGGTCAGATGGATAGACAGAAGAAAGTATACGGTTCCGGTAGTGGTGGTGGAAGTGGAAGTGCTAGAGTTAGTGGGGGAACCCAGCCGCAAGCTACAGTGGGAGCCATCCAGCAGGCACCAGCAGCACCAAAAGCGCCAAGGGTGTACCATGACTTGGGAGTCCCGTTGTCCAAAGCCTTGGCCAATTTGAGCAAAAGGGACTATCTGAAGCCTTTGGAACCAAGAGCACTGCCGAACCCGATTCCCTCGTATTGGAGGCAGAATGAGTTTTGCGACTTCCACCAGCGGATCGGGCATAAGATGGACAATTGCATGCGTCTAAAGAATGAAATCCAAGACCTGATTGATTCAGGTAAGCTACCTCCTCCAGGCTGCGACAAGCCCAATATTCAGAACAACCCTCTTCCCAATTATCGAAATACACCGCCTCCTGCCTACATGAATATGGTTAGTGATACGAAGGCAATGGAGGATCCGTCACAATTCATTTTTATGATCAGCATGAAGAAGGCTCCATGGGAAGATTATGATAGTGGGGAGGAAGATATTTGGGCAGAAATGAAGAAGGATTCCATGCATCTAACCCGCTTGGGGAGGCATTACAAGCCTAATTATCTGGAAGGGGATCATCCCGGAAGAGAATTGAACCAAGAAGTAAGAGAAAGGATTGAGCAGCAAAACGAGGAGGAGGAGGACAGGATACTGAAGCAGTTAAAGAAAACACAAGCAAGTATAAGCATTTGGGGCCTGCTGATCGCCTCAAAGAAACATCGCCAGGCTTTACTGGATGCGCTGGCAAAGAAAGAAGTACCAATGGAAACCACACCGGAGCAGGTTCTATCACTTATGGGGGTTAGCTCGGTGAGCAAGGCTGTGATAACTTTTTCCCATGAAGATTTGCCACTTGAAGGGGCAGGGCATGCCAGGCCACTCTATGTCACGGTGGAATGTAGGGATTTGAAAATACCTGTAGTTCTGGTCGATAATGGGTCCGCATTGAATGTTTGCCCGATGCGCACCGCAACTAAGCTAGGGGTTGGCAAGGAGGACTTGATACCTTCTGTTGTGACGGTAAGGGGTTATGACAACAGCTGTCGGAGTGTGATGGGAACTTTTAAGGCCGCTTGTAAAATAGGGCCCGTTGAGTCAATGGTGGAATTCTGCGTCATGGACATTCCCGCCAACTACAACCTGCTGTTGGGAAGAACTTGGCTACACCCTTTGCAAGCTGTTCCCTCAACCGTGCACCAGAAAATAAAATTGCCTTGGGATGAAGGAGTTCTAGTGATCCATGGAGACGGAGAAATAACTGGGCAAATATCAGGAGTGAAGGAAGGAAGCGGAGAGTTGGAATGGAGAGGTTTTGAGCTGGTACAGGTGATTGAAAGGAAGGAAACTGGAAGAGAGAAGGTGTCTCCCGATTTTGGGGAGGGGGTTAGCCATATCGTGACCCATATGATGAGAAAACTGGGGTACATGCCCGGAATGGGGCTAGGCCGAAGGGGAGAAGGGATAGCTGAGTTCCCGGATTTCCACATGCAAACCAACCGGCGAGGGCTCGGATACACTGAAGAGGACGACAAATGCGTCCCCAAGAATGGGAAAACTCTCAATGGTAATTTTGTGAAGGAAGGAGAAGATTTCCCCTATTGCGGATTTCCTGAGCCATGGATAGACCGAGGGAGCGGAGAAAGGAAGCCTGGGTTGGAGGTATTCTTTAGCGAGAAATTGAATCTGGAGGATACAGAAAGGGGAACCCTGGAAGAAGAAAATGAAGAGCGAGACTGGGCGGAAAATGTGGATCAGACAAGCTGGAAGGTCTTATTGTCACCTAAGAGCGGCGAAGAAGTGTTCTCTCTGACGGATGAAACCGTCCCTACCAAGCTTATTGTTGTGGCTGATGGGGATACTAGCACCTGGATCTGGGAACGTGCGGCTAGGGTCACGTATGGTGTCAAGGCGATTAATAAGCCTACTCAGGAGAAGTCTAGGGTTGGGTCTAAGTCTGAGTCCGGGTCGGGGTATGGGTTTGAGTTGTCCACTGATGTAATTTCCAATAATTCAAAGAAATTTGATTCTGCTTACTCTGCTGTGTCCCCTAACAATCAAATTGCACAAATGCACGATCTTTTAGACCCAGATGAGCTAATTAATGAAAATCAAGATGTGAAAATTGAACCCATTAAAGAAGAGACTATCATTATTAATATAAGCACTGATGAGAAAATCAAGGAAATCCAAATTGGCTCTATTCTGTCCATGCAAGAACGCGCAGATCTTACAGCTTTGCTGCAGGAGTTTTCTGATGTGTTTGCTTGGTCGTATAGCACAGCATCACATTCCTATTAGGGAAGGAGCAAGGCCCGTCAAACAAAAACTAAGAAGAATGGCACCGGAATGGTCGTTGAAGGTTAAGGAAGAGGTGACTAAGTTATTAAAAGTGGGGTTTATCAAAACGGTAGATCAGGCAGATTGGATAGCCAACATCGTGCCGGTACCGAAAAAGGATGGAAAGGTGCGGGTGTGCATTGACTACAGGGATCTTAACAAGGCTTGCCCTAAGGATGACTTCCCCCTACCTCACATCGATGTGTTGGTAGATAACACAGTAGGAAGCGCTCTAATGTCATTCATGGATGGGTTCTCGGGATATAATCAAATACGGATGGCGCCGGCAGATATGACTAAGACCACCTTCACAACTGGATGGGGGACGTATTGTTACACGGTAATGCCATTTGGACTTAAAAACGCCGGAGCTACATACTAGAGGATGGCCACCACGCTACTCCACGATATGATGCATCAGGAGGTAGAGGTGTATGTCGACGATATGATTGTTAAGGCAGAGACTCGAGAAGGGCATTTAGAGAATCTTAGGAAGTTCTTTGGACGAATCCAGGAATACAGTCTGAGGTTGAATCCACAAAAGTGCACATTCGGGGTCACGTCAGGGAAGTTGTTGGGATACATTGTGAGTAGCAGGGGCATCGAGGTAGATCCAACGAAGGTCAAAGCAATTTTGGAAATGCCATCACCGAAAACAGAGAAGGAGATTAGGGGATTTCTGGGGCGATTACAGTACATTAGCCGTTTCATAGCCAAGTTGACCCCCACCTGTGAGCCCATTTTCAAACTGCTTAGGAAAGGGGAGCCTAAGGAATGGAATGAGCAATGTCAACAAGCTTTCGAAGCCATCAAAAGATATCTCCTGAATCCCCCAGTGTTGGTTCCTCCACGCCCTAGTAAACCTTTGTTACTCTACCTGTCCATTTTTGAGGAAGCTCTAGGAAGCATGTTGGCGCAAGAGGATGATCGTGGTATTGAACATGCGATCTATTACCTAAGCAAGAAGCTGCAAGGTTACGAGGCGAAGTACAATGCGATAGAAAAGTCCTATTTCGCTTTGGTTTGGGCTGTGCAAAAACTGAGGCACATTCTGCTAAATTTCGAGGTGTGGATAGTGGCAAGAATGGACCCGCTTAAATACTTGTTTGAGAAACCGGCTTTGAATGGTCGTCTATCTCGGTGGTTGATTTTATTGGCAGAATTTGAACTTTTATATGTGACACAAAAGTCTATTAAAGGAGGGGCTGTTGCCGAGTACTGCGCCGAACACCCGATCCTGGGACATGGACTTAACGATGAATTTCCCGACGAGAACCTTCTAGTTGTCGAGTGTGATGAGGCGTGGAAGATGTATTTCGATGGGGCTTCGAATCAGTATGGAGATGGGGTAGGGGTTTTGTTAATAGCTCCTGATGGTTCTCACATGCCGCTGTCGATAAAGTTGAACTTTCAGAACTCCAATAACACAGCAGAATATGAGGCATGTGTCGCTGGGCTAGAAACCTTGTTGGCATTGGGAGTCGAAGAAGTGGAGGTATATGGGGATTCAGCCTTAGTGATATCTCAAGTACAGAGGATATGGAGAACCTGAGAAGAACACCTGAAGCCTTACCAAGGCTACCTAGAGAGACTGACCCAGAGATTCCGGAAAATAACTTTCACGCCCTTACCCCGAGCTCACAACCAATTCGCCGACGCATTGGCTACCTTGGCTTCCATGATTCAAATGCCCGCTGGAACCCAGATAGAGCCATTGACCGTCCAACAGAAGTTCAGACCCGCACATGAAGAGGGGATTTTGGTAATTGACGGAGAGCCAGATGATGGGCACCCTTGGTACTTTGACGTCTGGAACCTCTTGGAAAAAGGAGAATACCCGGAAAATGCCAATAAGAAGGATCATAGGGCATTAAGGCTGTTCGCCACGCAGTTTATCATCTGCGGAGGGAAATTATTCAAAAGGTCCTATGATGGGATACACCTTCTTTGCGTAGATCGCCGCATGGGAGAAACACTCATGAGGGAAGTGCATGAAGGGGAGTGTGGGTCACACATGAATGGGAGGATGTTGGTTAAGAAGCTGCTAAGGTTGGGGTATTACTGGACAACTATGGAAACTGACTGCGTGCAGTACGTCAGAAAGTGCCATCAATGCCAAGTGTACGCCAGTGCAAACTACATGCCGCCGGTGGAGTTGCATCAACTGGCATCTCCCTGGCCATTTTCAGTATGGGGAATAGACATCATCGGAGAGATTAAGCCATCTGCAACTGGTGGATATAAATATATCCTGGTAGCAATCGATTATTTTACCAAATGGGTGGAAGCGGCGGCATATGTAGAATTGAAATCGAAACATGTGGCCAAGTTCGTCGAAACCAACATAATCTGCCGGTACGGAGTACCCCATGAGATTATTTCAAATAATGGAACGCACTTTGAAGATGAGGTCAAGAAGTTGTTCACAAAATTCGGTATCCAGCATCACAAATCTTCACCCTACAGGCCCCAGACTAATGGAGCTGTGGAGGCTGCCAACAAGAATGTCAAAACCATCCTCAGTAAAACGGCAGTAACCTACAAGGATTGGGTGGAGAAGCTTCCTTATGCATTATGGGGATATCGGACGTCCGTGAGAACTTCCACAGGTGCTACGCCCTATTCATTGGTATACGGAATGGAAGCCGTATTACCCGTGGAGCTAGAAGTACAGTCTCTTAGGGTTGCGTTGGAAAGTCAGATTCCGGAGGTAGAATGGGCAAGGGAGCGGTATGAACAGCTGGCGCTATTGGAGGAAAGAAGGCTCAAGGCATTGTACCATGTGCAAGGTTATCAACGACGAATAGCTCGGGCTTTCAATAAAAGGGTCAGACCGCGGAACTTGAAGGAAGGGGACTTGGTTCTTAAGGAATTTAGAGCACCTGTGTTCGATCCTCGAGGGAAATTCAAGCCCAATTGGGTGGGGCCCTACGTCGTCAAGACAATTTACCCGGGTGGTGCGGTCAAGTTAATGGATGGTGATGGGAACGAGTTGGTGAATCCAGTGAATATGGACAGACTCCGTAAATATTATGTGTAGGCAGAGTCGTGGCAATTTGGCAAAGTACTCAGTGCTCAAATTAATAATAATAGTTCTTTATTGATTGGGGAAAATCATTACATCTTTTCTGATGCTTATTCATTAACTCATAAGGGATTAAAAGCAAGTGCATGAGTACAATAGTTGATAGGGGTACGGGGGATAGTCAAGTTCATTTCTTCCTCGCTTCTGTTTCGACCTCTGTTTCCCTTTTCCTCTTGTGTTCTTCTTCTTCCTTTTCCTCTCTCTCCATGTCAGTAAACAGCCAGTTATAGTAGGACCCAGGGGGGCTAATCACTTCAGAGGGGGTGACAGCCCAATACACTGCCTTGCTATACCAGTCATTTTCCACGCGATTCACATGGTTGGGTTTCCAGGGGCAGGTGTAACCAAGGTGACCCCATTTGATCGGATCCTGGCATAACCCTTGCTGACGACGGATGCGCATAGGAGAGTAGAAAGAAACCTCCTTGAGACCAATCAGCATGACGCTGTGAGGAAGGATCAGATTTCGAACAGCATAAGAGGTCCTCCACCAAGGACAGAGCCAGCGGATGTTGTGGCAGGATATGGATTCTAACAAATCCCGGGCTTACTCGACGTTCGGGAAGGGTTTGATGACCTTCCTGTGACGATAGTGCTGCGGGTGATATGTCCAGATACTCATGGCAGGGTCTTCGACTAGTTTTAGGCGTTCGAACAGCCAAATCTGCATCACAAAAAGAGTAAAGATGGAAGGGTCAACAGACCATGCACGTACGTACATGGGTTATGCACGTACGTGCATGGACAATGCACGTACGATCATGCCATTGAAAAAAAAAAAAAAAAAAAAAAAAAAAGAGAGAAAAAAAGAGAAGGAGGAAAAAAATCCGAGAAAATAAAAGAAGAAGAGAAACCTGTAGAAGGAGGGGGCTGCCGCCGAAGGAGAAACTGTCGCTTCGCGCCACGCGATCGAGCCCATTCAGAGTATCTGCCAAGACAACCATGCTGGGGTTGAAATCCTTGATTTCCGGGATCATGCGCACAATAAAAGTCTCCAAATTCGATGACTCATCTCTGAAAAAGAGGGCGGCAAGAGCACAGAAGCACGCCGCGCGCAGGTAATAGACCCGAGCCTGGCCAGCGGGAGGCATGGGACGGGACATGAAGTATTCAGCGAGTTTCGCCACGTCCACTCTGAAACTCGTAGTCCACCCTTGCACCAGTCGCACAGAAAGGCCTAGGAACTGGGCCACCTCGGCAGCAGGGACCTTGTCAATCGGGGGAAGGAGCAAGCCGTTGAAGCTAGTCCGCCCTATGATATCGCCAAAATCTTCGAGTGTGGGGCACAACTCGTTCAGATTGAATCGGAAGACGTGACGGGTTGGCTTCCAGTATTCTGTAGCAACGAGAAGAAAAGTATAGTTGATTTTCACCCGACAGTAGTCAAACAAGCACGGGAGGCCGAAAGCTTCTTTGAAATCATCCCGAGCTCGGTTATCAAAGGACAAGAGCCATCGTTTTATGTCTTTGACAAACTTAGGGTCTTCCATCGTAGGGTTTCAGTGGAGAAGAACGAAGAAGGGGGCTCGTTTTATGCAGAAAAGTTGCCAAATCGACGAAGTGCGAGAAAAAGGAAAGAAATGGACCCATGATCGTACGAGCATAAGCCATGCACGTACGAGCATGGTCTGTGCACGTACGAGCATGGCCTATGCACGTACGTGCCCAGACCCCTTTTTTCGTATTTCTCATCCCTTTTTCTCGATTTTATGGTCTTGTTGCTGTCGTGTGAAGCCTTTTGGGGTGATCTCCCTGTATTAAACGGCTTGCTATTTATCCTAGCGCAATGGAAAAAGAAAAATGGTGAACATAACGACATACAAAAAGGGGGAAAAGGAAAAAAATATAATAAGCCATGTTTGATGTATCACAGGAGTAACAGTCATATACAGAAAGGGAAGGAGAAATGAGTACATGTCCAAAATTTACAGAAAGGGAAGGAGAAATGAGTACATGTCCAAAATTTACAGAAAGGGAAGGAGAAATGAGTACATGTCCAAAAATAAATAAGTATCCCCAAATATCCGAAACAAATACATCAACGCGGAACATATAATGGGGTCTGGGCAGGAGAGGCTGGCGGGCTGTCGTCACCGTCATCACCACCGTCATCACCACCATCACCCCCATCGCCGTCATCGCCGTCACCGTCATTCTCGTCAGCCCCGAAGCCATCCCAGTCCTCCCCAGCAGGAGCCTGCTCCGCAATCACTAACCTGCGAGAGAGAGACGTGACCATGACCTTCAGGCTCCCCACCATCCGTAAAAGTGTCGAGGACTCCTCACGGGTGAGCTGCGAGTAGAAAAGCAAGGGGCAATCGTTAGGACATGCATGCTTTATTTGTATATATGCGTAAAAACTAACAAATGCAGGAACTTGGAAACTCACCGGCCTAGTACCCTCAGCCATCGGGTACCCAATGCACCTGTTCAGCCTGGGGATATCCTCCTCCATGGCTAAATCAGGTGTGACATGGAAAGGCACACTCCACCTCGGCATGATGGGGGCCAGCCCAGCGGGCGCATCTGCAGCAGGAGCAGCCTGTGGAAAGAAGTCAAGCACAGTTGGTAAAAAGAAAGCAGAGATGGGAAATTAGCAAGACTCAGAAAAGGGTATACATACCGGCGCAACAAAGATGCTGCCCATCAACCGCTCCCGCGCAAAAGAGGCATAATCGATCTCCTCGGCAGATAAGCGATCTGTATAAGGGATCATGGCCCGCCAGGCAGCCAGGTCACTCGATGTCGCCTCGGCAGGGATGGCGACAAAACGGGGAGGATCTACTGGGACCGGAGGACCACCCGCGCCCACATCAGCAATCTGCCATACCACCCTCTCCGCGAGGTAGAAGGAGCGGACCCCTGGGCACTCGAACACCGTGGATAGGGTGGAGAGTGTCAAGGCAGCAGCATCCCACTCAGCAGGGGCGCGTGCGGGGGTGCCCTCCCAGGGGCGCGGGATGATCTGTGGAAAAGCAGTAATAGGGTGAATACATGAGTATAATGCTATCAACCGTACCGTTAAAGTGAGATAAAACTTACCCGGTCGACGGTCAGCTCGTCCAGGAAGCGACGGGAGCTCCAATAGTCGTGCTTGTCGACGGGGGAATCTGGGTTCCCACGGAAGTACCGACCTGCCCAAAGCTGCGCAAGTAGATATGATAAGAAACCAATATGGAATGACAGTTAAGGAAAAGGAGAAAGGAAACAAAAGAGGAGGAAAAGGAGGGGATATATACCGCCCAGACCCGCCAGTAGCTAACCATGGACTGGACAGCCATCCGACTCAGCGAGTCCATAGCTGAGATCACGTGGCCGTACACCGCCGCTCCCCAGCTGAACTCGCGGGCCCTCCCCAAGTCCCTCAGAGCCAGCAACCAGCCAAAAGGGACCGTCTGCGCTGCATTCGGGACTAGATAGCCCCCTATCAGAAACAGCAGATACCCGCGCGCCATCCGGATCCGCTGAGCAGCTGTACCCTGCCCCTGGGTGGACATACGGTCATATACATCCAGGATGAAGATGGAGGCGCTGTCGTACTCAATCCCCAATAGCTCCTGGGAGAGTCTCTCCCTCTCACTCTCATCGTGGTCAAAAGGAAGTGGGAGGCCATCCATGCGCAGACCCGTGAGGCGGTAGAAGTCGTAGGGAGTCAGGGTCAGCTCCCGACCCGCAATATGGAAAGTATGGGTGGTGTCCCACCATCTCTCAGCCATACAGTGAACGAAAGCCCGGTCACTATCGTCCACCAATCCCGAGATCACCGTCCCGAAACCGGCACCGGTAACCAAGGCCTTCGTCTCCGCTGTGAGACGGGCCCACCACGCCTTCACGTTCACCACGCCTCCACGGGTGACGGGCAGCTTCGGCAGCTGTTACACAAGGAGAAACCAGGTAAGCACAGCACAGGTATGTGTATTTGCAGCAGAATAAAAAGACAAAAATTCGAAAATAAGGAAGAAAGCACAATAGGCACGTACGTGCATCAGGCAGGCACGTACGTGTCTGTGACCTTTTTTGCCTCTTTTTGAACCCACCCCACACTCGTTGCACGAAAAAAAAAAAAAAAAAAAAAAAAAAAAAAAAGAGGGCCAAGCACGTACGTGCATGCCTTAAGCACGTACGTGCATCAGTCAGGCACGTACGTGCATTAGCCTGTTTGCCCCTTTGATTCCCAGTTACACCCACACGAATCCCTGAGGTTCCAACCCCCTCATGTCTGTTTCGAACCTCGGAGAGGCTCGAATGCGTCCCATTCCACGATTAACTGAAAGGAACTGGGTTAAGTTCGGATAAAGACACGTGCGCACGTACACGACGCACGTACGCGCATTCGGTACGTACGTACGTGCCTTTAGCTGGGTTTTTTCCAGTTCTTCTTCCATTTCGGTAACATCCCACCAAATCCCCAGATTTTACCCTCTCACATTCGTTTTCGTAAGAACCCAAAGTCAAGGTTTTTGTTTTGATAACCGAAAATGAAATAAACATTGCGAAAATGAAAACTTACTCGGCCTAGCGCGGCAAGATGGGAGGCGTGCTCGGTGGGATGGAGGAGAATCCCACCCTCACTACGTCGGAGGCGAGGCTGGGGGCGCCATCTCTGAATCGCAGGCCTCCCTAGCTCGTCGGGGTCCCTCGCCGGTGCGGCACCAGATGTGCTCGCCTTCGCCGACGTGCGCTGGCGTTTGGGTGCCATGGGTATGCTCGGGTGAGATCGAGAAGTAGGAGGTGAGGTTGGGAGGTGTAAAGTCTCTTGGTCTGTAAGAGTGTACGTAAGGATTATGGGACGTGGGTGCGAGTTTATAGGTGTTTTCGCGCTTTTTGAACTGCCCCATAACCATGCATTGAAAACGACGCCGTTTAGGGAGTCCCTTTGGATACCCACAAGAACCGGATGCACGTACGTGCATTGGGCCTGATCGTGCGAGCATGACCGAGGCTCGTGCGATCATGGACTTCAATTGTCGATTTATTTGTGGTTCGACTCGGTAATCAACCAATCCAAACTCATTTTTAAAATACCCCTCTAATCGATCTGGATTTAATTCGAAATTAAATCAACCCGGATTTAATTGGAATTCGAAATTTAATCAACCCGGATTTAATTGGAATTCACCCCGCGAATTTCGATTCGAGACTTAATCGATCTGGATTTAATTCGAAATTAAATCAACTCGGATTTAATTGGAATTCGAAATTTAATCAACCCGGATTTGATTGGAATTCACCCCGCGAATTTCGATTCGAGACTTAATCGATCTGGATTTAATTCGAAATTAAATCAACCCGGATTTAATTGGAATTCGAAATTTAATCAACCCGGATTTAATTGGAATTCACCCCGCGGATTTCGATTCGAGACTTAATCGATCTGGATTTAATTCAAAATTAAATCAACCCGGATTTAATTGGAATTCGAAATTTAATCAACCCGGATTTAATTGGAATTCACCCCGCGGATTTCGATTCGAGACTTAATCGATCTGGATTTAATTCGAAATTAAATCAACCCGGATTTAATTGGAATTCGAAATTAAATCAACCCGGATTTAATTGGAATTCGAAATTTAATCAACCCGGATTTAATTGGAATTCACCCCGCGGATTTCGATTCGAGACTTAATCGATCTGGATTTAATTCGAAATTAAATCAACCCGGATTTAATTGGAATTCGAAATTTAATCAACCTGGATTTAATTGGAATTCACCCCGCGGATTTCGATTCGAGACTTAATCGATCTGGATTTAATTCGAAATTAAATCAACCCGGATTTAATTGGAATTCGAAATTTAATCAACCCGGATTTAATTGGAATTCGAAATTTAATCAACCCGGATTTAATTGGAATTCACCCCGTGAATTTCAATTCGAGACTCAATCAACCTGGATTTAATTGGAATTTACCCCACGAACTTCAAAATGCTGGATTCCCCGGAGGCCACGCATTACCTTCCGATTGCCCCGGAAAGGTATCACCATACACTATGAACTACGGTAGGTCTGATCCTCGTTAAGAGGTACGTAGGAAGTAGGGAACTTCCCCCCGATCCGACCTTTTCATACATGCATTTGCATCATTTAAGGTTTGCATGAGCCAATTGGTCCAAAATGAGTGTTTCCGGGTCTTTTAATTTTGTTCACTACACGAGCAAAATCAAAAGAAGGGGCAAACTGTTAACATCCCATTTTTTACCACTTGGCACCTCAAGCCACTTTCTGAGACCCGATGATGAAGGGCAGTAGCCAACGGACCATCGCAAGCACGCCCGAAGGACTCGCGGAGACACAGCAGGCCTTTGGCCTTGGTTCAATACCCCATGCACGTACGTGCATGGGATATGCACGTACGTGCATATACCATGCACGTACGATCATGCCCTCTCTTTTTGAATTCCATCTCTTCCCCCCGAAATTACTTCTTACCTTATACAGCCCCCACGCTGACAGCTGCTCAGTGGCGGCTGGGAAACCCTAGAAATCCCCGAATTAAACCCTAATCCCCGCCTATAAATACCCTGCTTTCATTCAAGAGAGGGGATGGGATTTTGGCTACCAAACGACCATTCTAAAAAATCCAATATTGGCGGCTGTGTCTACGGGAAGTCCGGAGAGTAGAACTGACGAAGGAACCGCTGCTGCTGCCCGCCCTGAGGGTAACAGTTCTTAACCCTCAATTTCGTTTTCCTTCAATGATTTGATAATATTATTTAGGATATTGCATGAAATATACATCTTATGCATCTTTTCATTTACTGCCTGAATACATGATGCATTTAGACTCAGCATAAATTCATTTCTACATTCATAGGTCTAGAATAGGTCCTCTGTCATTTCTTTCGCATACGTCGTATCCCGACATTTAGATCTAGATTGTTTTTTATGTCTTCAAAGCATGTTTAGATAGTTTCTGTATATACCCTGATCATTCGTAGTGTCACACAGGCATGATAATTGCACAATAGGTTTAGATTTGCATTTTTGCATGGATTTCATTTAGGGCATGCACGTACGTGCCTTGCATATGCACGTACGTGCATGACTTTATTTTTTTCAGTTTAAATCCTCTTTTCTCCCTTACAGGCAGTACAGGCAGCGTAAGTTCTCCATTGATTTCACCCCCCTTTCTCTTATATGTGTGTATATTTCTCTTTAAATCCTTTTTATCTTTCATCATTGCATGCTTTTATTTGATTTTGCCTAGTTGTCTGCATAGTGGTCAAGTTTGATTAAACCCTTTTTAATTAAAGCCAATAAGTGTATGTGAGGCCGGATTTTAGCCGGGCGCAGACGGGTGCCTAACACCTTCCCGTCCGCGTACCTTAGCTCCGAACCTTGATTCTTTGGGTGATGACGAGTTGGGCCCTTGCTAGGGGTCTATCGGTTCCCGAGGCCAAAATCGGGTGGCGACTCCCTCTCCGCCCTAATCGTCCGCGGTTAGTGGCGTACTCTCGAGCCGGGCGTGGTGAAAGGACACGGCGCTCACAGGTAGGTTTTTTCAACTTTATTCCGACTTTGGTGTCATTTTGAACTTAATTCCTAGACAGCGATAAATCATGGTTAGCAACCACGATTTTAGGTTGGGTATACAAATCTGTATTTTTAACGCTCGTATTAATATAAAAAATTTATACGCTAAAATTGTGGGTGCTAAGCACGATTTTGGATTAAAATCGTGATTACAAGATGTGATTACGCAGCGTTTGGGGAAAACCTTTTAAGATCCAAAACGCAAATCTGGTTTCAAAACCAGATCTCGACTCTCTCTCCTCCTCTCTACTCCTTTCTCTTCTCTCCATTCTCTCTCCTCTCCGTTCTCTTCTCTCCACTCTCTCCTCTCCGCCTCTGCTCCTCTCTGTCCCCTTCGCCCTCTCATCTGAGCAACCCCTCCGCCCTCAGCTCCATTCTTTTCTGCCATTGGTGAAACCCCAAAAATCTGTTACTCCCATCAGCGACGAGCGACTCCCCCATCCACGGCACGGTGCACGGCGACGAGCTTCTTCAACGCCCGTCGGCAACAAGCTTCTTCAACTCCCGTCGACGACGAGCTTCTTCAACTCCCGTCGGCGACGAGCTTCTTCCCCTTCGGCGACGAGTTCCTCTTCACACTCCCGTCGGCATCTCACTCAAACCACCTCTCGTTGGTGAGTTTAGGGTTTATAATTTTTTTTTTCTTTTGGTTGAAATGCAATGCTATGCTGCTGTGGGATTTAGATCTGAAACCCCCAATTTTTTTTCCCATGCTATTATGGTTTTGTGTGCTGTAACCAAATCAATTTTTTAAAGACAAAAATCAATTTTTTAAATCTGACTTCTTTATGCAATATGCTGATAAAATAGGCCAAAAAATGGTAGATGTTTTAATGTTTTATCAAAAATTTGTTACATATTATGTCGGCATCACCTACTAAAAACAAAGCAAAGTTGAAATTTGAATTAAATCACAATCGTTGGCAAATTAATGTAGGCCATTTTCTTTTTCATGCTATATGCTGCTGCTATCTCTGCTATTTTTTTTTTCATCTAGATTATGTCAGCATCATCCAACAAATTAATGTTTCGCTGTCTTTCCCATGTTTAGAGAATTCAACGAGCCATGTCAAGGCATTGTCAGATGCTTTATTATCCTCTTAGTTACCAATTACAGTGTGATGTCTTTGTGAGTAAAATAAACTATTTCCTGCTTCAAAATGGCTATAGGCATGATGAATTTCTTCTAGACCACAACTCCATTAGAATTGGGTATTTAATAGCCACTACTATTCATGATTTGCTTTGATAAAAATTTTAAATGACTGCATATTGAAGGGACCAAGGTTCCTTTGAAATTATACAAGAACAGATTTTGGTGAGTTGTGCCATTTCTTTTTTCATCAAATAGAAAGTATGCATCTTTCACTAATCAACTTCGCTGGTTTTTGAATAAATTCAATTAATTTTTATGATGGACCTTCTATTACTATTTAAAACTGATGGATCTTTTACTGCCATATATGACAATTTAATCAACATAAGAAATAATCCCTAACCCCGAACAACAGCAGCAGCATAATACACAAAAAATAAAAATAAAAATAAAAATAACGTATATAATCATATTGGTTTAGGTTCACAGTGTAAAGTCTTGTTCAAAATTACTTGGGGTCTGCTACGCTAATTATTTTTTGCCATGTAACTATATATGTATACATCTTTGCTGCATCTACATCAATCTTGAGCTAAATTATTTACTATCCTACCTTTCCTTGCCCCCTTGACCCACAATTTTTTTGGATCCTCTTGTTTTTGTCCCATTTACTTCTTATCTGTGCAGACTGGTCCATCTCAACTTTCTTATTTCAGCTGCATCATTTTTCAAATATATCTCTCCCTCACTACCTGTTTCACCAAAATTTGATGGGTATTTATCAATTAGATTAATAGAGATTTTCTTCTCTTTCATTCATATCCTACTTAAATTCAATGAGCAACATTCTTTTCAATCTTCCCTTACCTTCTAGATGACAAATATGATTGCTTTGGGTGAATAAGATTAAAGAGCCATAAAATAGAAAGAATGAAAAGATGGGTTGATTAATCTCTGTGTTGATGAAAATGAATTTGAGACAATGCTTGTAAAAATCCCTTTTTGAAATATGCAATACATGTTCCCTTTTTGTATGTATTAAGTGGAAAAATCCTGAAATAGGAAATTTAATTTAATTTTTTTTTTTTTTTTTTTTTTTTTTTTTTTTTTTACATATACATTACAAAAGAGTATTGGTGAAGTTAGCTTGTTGTTAGGGAAATTTTTGTTTTTTTTTTTTTTTTGTTTTTTTGTTTTTTTTTTTAAAAATGTGCAATACATGTTCAAATTTTTGTTTTGCATGAGGAATGAAAGATCTCATTTTTATATCATATAAATCTTCAATATTTGTAAGGTTTTAATTTTTTTTTTTTAAGCATATACATTAATCCTTTTATTTATGTCTACAAATAGATGGTTCTAGCTTAAGACAGCCATTGGATTTGATGTTGTGCTCAACCCCACCACTAAATAGCATTCGAGGTTTTCTAGTGACTATTGATGGTTCAACTTGGGCATTTGAGCCTTGTCAAGGCTTAAATAACCTTTCTGTTGTTGACGATTGATTGCCAAAGCATGGAACGAATCCAAAAGAATGATTTTGTCTCAATGATTTTTATTTGATGTATTTTAGTTTAATGTGTACGCTGAATATTAATGTAAACCTTACAAAAATAATTTTTGTAACATTTCTGCATTGATATATTGTTGATTGCTGAACAAATAGTGAGTAGTTTGATTTTGTACAGGTTTGGTAAGTCGATAATTTGGGATTTCCTGGTTATAGATAGGGTCATGCTTAAATTTCTACAAAAAATTGGTACTTTGATATATTATTGACTGATGAACGAATAGTGAGTAAGTTCACATTTTAGAAAAGGCAATTGCATTGCAAACAAATGTGGAAATCTCAGGCTCTGGGCTTCCCATTGGTGGTGGAATGCATCACAAGAGCTTTTCTCATTTTTATTCAGTGATATGTATAACTTTCCTTATTATAGGTTTAAAGCATAATTTGGCTTGTATTCTATCAATTAGATGGTGGCGTAATTATAAGTCACAAATACAAGTTTTCTTTGTTTTTCAATTGTATTCCTTTTTCCTTTTTCCTTTTTTTTAATAATATGCATGTAAGGCCTTGAGCACATGATAATGTTGACGGCCAGGAATGCAAACCTAGTTGGGATTCTTTAACCCTCCCTGATGCTTAAGGACCTTTTCTTAGATATATATAATAAATAAATAAAAATAAAGTGTAGAGTTAGCTGCTAATCATGGTGATAATCTTGTTGATTGTAAATTCTTATTGGTTGGCTAGATTGTAACTGGTTGCTCAGCATGGTGGTCAATTGTTTAAGCAATAATCGTGAATTTAATTGTAGTCCCACAGGATTTGCATTCTTTTTGTCTTTCTTTTTTTTTTCTTGGGTTTGCATATTTGACCTTTCCAACTCTTATTCTGAAATTCTCATTTGATTATTTTTACTCTTTTTTTTGGGGGGGGGGGGGTATAATCTCAAATTTCAAATGCTGAATGCATGATTTCCAAATCATGTGTTTGTCACTACCAATGACCTTTGGGTCTAATGACATGTCCTCTCCTAATAGAGGTGTGGGATTTACAGAAATTTTACATTTGATTCTGTATGGATACATGTGTGGATATATGTGTTTTATTATTTCGCAAAAAAAAAAAAAAAAAAAAAAAAAATCATCAATGTGTTTGTCACTGAAAATCCACCATAATTCTTCTCCCGATCACTCGAGGAAAAAAAAAATGAAAAGAAGAAAAGGCTTGCATAAAATAAAGGAAATATGGCAATGGAAATTTATTTGCTGACTAGAACGTGTAGCTTTTAGCGCCATTTTGGCAGGAAATATGTAGGATGTTAAGCAAAACTTGTGTCACCCTCCATAAAAACCTTCAAGGTGATGAGTTTTTCCTTCTGGTAAAAAAGGTGAGAGATGCTTTTGTTATTTTTGTAAAGGTTGAAGAGAGACAAAACAAGTTTGGATCCATGTGAAAGGAACCGTAAAAAACCCCATGTAGGACAATCCACCATGCCAAGTTTAGAACAGTGAGTTCACAAACTTAAACTAAATGACTACTAACTAAGAATGACTAGTAATTGGATGCAAACATATCAAACTTAAAGTCAAACATCAAGTGCCGTGCAGGGAACAAAATAAAGTCGTGGTTGTCAACCACGATTTTTAAAAGTCGTGGTTAGCAAACACGATTTTACTTCTAAAAAAATTTTTCCAATTATTTTATTTTATTTTTTAAACACATTAACCATCATAATCGCATCTCATAATCATGATTTTAATCCAAAATCGTGCTTAGCACCCACGATTTTAGCGTATAAATTTTTTATACTAATACGAGCGTTAAAAATACAGATTTGTATACCCAACCTAAAATCATGGTTGCTAACCACGATTTTGTAATTTTTTTATACTAATACGAGCGTTAAAAATACAGATTTGTATACCCAACCTAAAATCGTGGTTGCTAACCACGATTTATCGCTATCTAGGAATTAAGTTCAAAACTACACCAAAGTGGGAATAAAGTTGAAAAAATCTACCCTTTAGGGAAAAGAACCATAATTATAAGGAGCATGCATCTGTGATGCATGATAACGTACGCCTGCATGACTACATCCTCATACTTCACGAGCCCAAACCAAACCAGGACCTTTTTACTTGAGCATTTCAACCATAAAATCATATTTTAACTTCAATTGAAAATCATTGCAAGAATTACGGCAGTGATCCTCACTTTATTACCTTATCATTTCCTTTTCAGCGGTTATGTCTGACCCATGTATGGAAGTGACCAAGGTAGTCAGCCGTTTTAGGTGGGGGAGGGGAAGAAAAAGTAGAATAACTTGGCCGAAATTTAGAGTACATCCCACCAAAAATTTGACTTTGTTAAATTCTCTTAACAAGTTTTAGAAATACATATATTTCTTGTATTGGTTCAAACGCATTCACCTTTTCATTGGACAGTTGAATAATTGATCTCCCATGTGGTCAAATTAAGACAGTCCCTAATTAAAGGAAAGCCGTCATGGTGGGTTAGTTAACGACGGTTGTGTGACTAATTTTCTTCAGCTTTGTCAATGAGAAATTTGACTTGAGAAATCATGCTATAATCTTAATCTCAAAGTCTTTCTTTGGGTACATAATTCAGCATGGGATGTGGAGCAATTGTTTAATTTGACCCAACATACATTCATACGCACATAACAATTGAGATGATGTTTTATTTGTATTGGCTGCTATGATTCTCACTCTTAGTGTTATTTTATGGGATTTTATTACTCAAGGATACTACTATACTACTTAATATTTATTTTAAAAATTAAGTAAAATATTTTATTAATTAACAATGCTTGGATAATTGAATAATGGTCACAAAAAGTTTTGAGTGCATGACTACCTTACACATATCAGAGGTTAGTACAAATTATTGACAAAGTAACTACCTTAATTTCCATGAAACTATAATTATAATGACTTACTTACTGTTATTTAATTCAGGGTTAACCTAATAAATTAAATTTACTTAGTGATTTATTATTATTATTATTGTTATTATTTATTTGGGTGTAAGGTAAGGAATGTTCCTATATTAGTCCCGGTCAAATAAGGACGTGTTGATCAATATAAGTTATATTAGCACTATGCATTAGGGGGTTTTACTAGCTCCGTGTATATTGAACTAAGGTCAACATATAGAACCCTATATATATTATTATCATTATTATTATTATTTGTATAGTCTATATATATGGATATAAAAAGGTCAACATACATCTCATATATATTATGCTTAATTGCTTACTGTACAAACAAATATTGCCTGAAACAAGGCAGCCTGCATTCATGAATGCCTTCACACTCTCTATGCGTATCAATTTTAAAATATTGTTTAAAATTCTGATGGTAACTAAAGATGTAGCTATCAGAAATATGAGAAAAATTTGTATATAACTGTGATACGACTGACGTAATATTACGAGTCAATAGGAGTAGATCGAGCAAAGAAGGGATTTGACCTCACATCTCTACTTTGCTCTATTTTTATTAACTCGCGTGTGATACCACGTGACCGTATGATCACACTTACTCAGAAGACTTTCTCCACAAATATTTTCCATGGCACAAACAGAAAATGAGTGGATCCACGAATAATTCTGCCTCTAGGCGATGCCTAGTGCGGGATTACCTAACTGGGACGTCAGTTTAAGTGGACATGTGAGCTTCGCAACAAGTTGGAGACTTGGGGCTGCACTATTAATTAATAAATTATTCAACCATGACATCCATTCCTTCCCATTCTCATCTTTGAAGGAGAGAGCAAGCACTCATTGAAATTAGAAAAGTGATTTAACCCTATTATTCCAAAATACCATTTATCACGGGGGTAAAATGACCAAGGCCCCGTACATATCGTTCCACCCACAAATAGTACGTCCATCTCTCCACCAACAAAAACGTGACCTTAATTCAGACGCCTAGCCTGTGTCAATGACTCTTCACATGGATTTAGAGCCAGGTTTTGGAATAACTACCTTGTAAAATAGCTCTAGTTCCACCACATGGGTCAGCCTAATAAGCAAGGGATTGATGAAAGCATCAATCATCGAGCAAGAAATTACGGCATGTCCACCATCTATATCTATCCTAAAGTGATCGACTTAATAATTAATTCAAGAATGATATCCGAATACTTTTTCAACATTATGACGACGTTAATCAAGTACATGAACTTGGTACGATTGACGTAAAAGCCTTAAGCAAAGCCTTCATTCACGCAATGCCCCTACATTACTTATTACCCGTTAGCAAGTCAATTACTTTTTGATATTATTATTTTGATATTTTCGAGAGGTTTAATTTCATTGGAGTATTTAATTGGATAGTGTGAGCCCACATTACAATTTGGGTACGCACGTCCTCCTGAGTTTTCGAACAAGGAATCAATAATATCTTCTTTCTAAAAGTACTCACTGTGCACCGATATTTGATAGGCAATGGCCAATGGGTTTGACAAATTTTTTTTTTTTTTTTCCTTCTAAACTATATATATATAAAGCTCACAACCCGCTCTTCCAAATATCATTTTTCTCATACATCAAGCTAAATATTAAGCATCTCAAGCCTTGTTATTTTGGCCGGAGTCAAAAGTAGGAATGAAATCTCATTTTAATTCATTCTAAAATAGGTTGTTTGGATGAAGAAACTAAACATGAACAAAATTAAACAATCGTAACAAACTTCACTATGTATTTTCTATTGTTCATAAAGCCCATTCTAAACTATCTCAAGTATGGAATCAGATTTTATTTCAACCAAATAGATATGGCCTCAGTTAATATATAAAGCTCACAACTAGCTCTTCCAAATATCATTTTTCTCATACATCAAGTTAAATATTAAGCATCTCAAGCCTTGTTATTTTGGCCGGTGTCAAAAGTGGGAATGAATTATCATTTTAATTCATTCTAAAATAAGTTGTTTGGATGAAGAAACTAATCATGAACAAAATTAAACAGTCGTAACAAACTTCACCATGTATTTTCTATGGTTCATGAAGCCCATTCTAAACTATCTCAAGTATAGAATCAGATTCCATTTCAACCAAATAGATATGGCCTCAATTAATTGGGCTAGTAGGTGGTGTTATATATCTTTTTGAGGCGTGGGTTTCCTATTTTTTCCATTGGGGTTGGGATGTAGGTTTTTTTTATTTTTATTATTTGAGAATGAGGAAACCTTTTGGGAAAATCTCGGGTCTATATAAGATTCCACAGTTTATATGGATCACACAAGTTCAACGTTTATGAGAATCATGAAATGTTATATATATGGGTGGGTCCAAGGGTTTAGCAGGAGTCAAACTCAAGACTTTTGCTTCGTGATCTAGGCGTCATCCCTTTGCCAATTGACTTATCCCTTGAAGTTGCTTAACCGTGTTTTGTGTTCTTTGGGCAGCTTTCCAGTTGGTGTGTTTTCGGGTATTGCAAGTTGATATTCTCTTCTCAACTCCATGCAGAGAATTGAACTTCCTATTTTTTGGGGATGGTTTTATGGGATTGGTTTTGTCTGTTTGGGTGGTCTATTGTGGGGTGGTTTGTTTTTTCTGTTTTTGGGTATATATGTTTTTGGGTGTTTCTGATCTGCTTCAGGTTGGTTAGCTTTAAGAGACAGTCCAAACGTGGACTATGCTTTGATGAATAATAGAATGTGGTCCATTCCAAAAATCACATGACCGCTTAGAATTTCAATCCCATGGCAGAAAATAAAAATGAAAAAAACGATGAAGGATGTTTTGGTAATTAAACCCTATAACAGATTAGGAGAAAATGTGATGAAGAAAAATAGAAAGAACATGAGAGTCATAAGAAGAATAGGAGGGGAGAAGGGAATTGGAGGCGTTGATGTTGTGGTTAAAGCAAGAAAAAAAGTTAGGGAGGTGGCGGGATGTTTGCCTATGTCACGTTAACGGTCGTCTCTTTCTCCTATCCCAAGCAACCACGTACGTGCATTTGTACACATTCTTTCAATTTATCATTACTTATATACCATTTTCCAATACCCCATGCCATCATGTTTCATGCATTCTTTGTTTTCTTGATTTGCAAGTTTATATAAAGTATTTTATTTTGTAAAAGTGCATTCATGATGTAAGGGCCGGGAAGAGTATTAGAGTAGGTTTTTATTTTTATTTTTTTCTTTTATTCATCCACCTGGAAAAAATTCAATAAAAAACAGGAAAAGAAAAACATTCTAGACAAATATGTTGTCACATGGTATACTTTTTACAATTTTTCTCAAGCTTGGTATCGGTCTTATTTACTGATTAATATGTTATATATGCACTTTCCTTTTTTAAATTTAATACCAAAGAGTCCAATGGGCACCCATGGGCTAAACAATATGGGGGTAACATCCCCTTTTCATAATTCCATCCCTCTTAGTGTCTTACATACTTAACACTTAATTACACATCCGGGAGGAATTGAAATCATAACCTCCCCAAACCCTCCTTCCTAAGTTAAAGAGGAGATGTGTCAATGACCTAGAGGCCATTGGTTAGGTTATGCATACTGCATAAGTGCATATCACTTCCCTTAAACCTATTGAAATTAATTTTCCAATTATGATTGTTTGACATGAGAGGACTATCCCACAAGGATGCAATATGTAAATGCATGCCTCTTCCAATAGGGAAAGAGTGCTTTCATCCAATAGTTAATGTAATTCTTCGAGTTTAAAGTAGAGGAGGCTTCACTTTTTTTGTCAATAACTTATTTTTTTATTCTAGCTGCTTACAATGTAGGAGCATCGCATAATTAACCTACTAAAGGAATTGAACCCAGAACCTCTTCCAACATTAGTTGATTAATTAATTTTATATACAAATATATATCATAGGGCTATAGCTAGAATAAAAAAAACATTGATAACAGCAGCTTATCAATTTTTATTTTTCAGCGTCCAGCTAGATAAAAGCATGAACCTCGTCCAGCTTATTTTGGGTATGAATGTCTAAAAATATTAAAGAGGCAAAAACATCCCTTTCCAGTTCGGCGCAGCCTTCGCTTTTTATATCTGCTATATCCAAACATTCAAATTTCACCTATAAATACCTCAAACCGTTCCAACTCCTCCACACCATCATCAACTCTCCACTCTCTCTCTCTCTCTCTCTCTCTCTCTCTCTCTCTCTCTCACACACACACACACATATACATTAACCAAAATGGCGTATCGCATGAGTTTTCTTGTTCTTGCACTACTCGTCTTCATCTTCATCAACCCATCATTTGGACGCCCAGTAAGTTATAATGTGGTCGATTTAGGTGCCAAACCTGGCGGCCAGACCGACTCCACCAAGGCCTTCCTCAACGCATGGGATGCAGCTTGTGGGTCGGGAACACCGGCCACAATTTATGTGCCGCCTGGGCGCTACTCACTTCTCAAAACAGTTTTTCAAGGACCATGTAAGAATAGTGCAATAACCATAAGGATTGATGGCACGTTAGTTGCTCCATCAAACTATCGTGTTATCGGAAATGCTGAAAACTGGCTTTTCTTTGAGCATGTAAATGGTGTTTCGGTATATGGTGGAACCCTTGATGGCCAAGGGACTGCTTTGTGGGCTTGCAAGGCATCGGGCAAGGGTTGCCCCAGTGGAGCCACGGTATGTTAAATTTACAGAAATTACCCCTGAGGATTATATATGGTAGCCCAAGTAGTTAGCACTAGCAGAGTCCTTGTGTTAAGTGATTAAGGACTAGTATTTCAATCACACAGTGATTAACTAGGGGTAGTCCTGTACTCTCACAGTGAGGGCGCTCCAATTATAAACCCTTGGAGTGCCCCAAGTCATTATCTTATACAATATGGGTAGATACTCGTTCCTCATGTGATGCCGTGGCCATCAGTTCTTTCATTAAAGGGAAGAACATGGATTCTGGTGGCCTTACTTCACCAAGAAAGATGGAGCTAGCAGAGGAAAAGCGTTTCATATTGTTATGAGATTCTTCTTCAATTTTCTTTCATTTTCTCGATAGCCAAACTGAAAGTGGGATTTGGACGGGTGACGAACTGGTTTTATAAATTTATAAATGGCTTTTGGTTTTTTGCTAAAGAGAGGTATCTGAATTAAATAGGTTGTTGGCCTTTTCGGTTTTGGAGGGTATTTTTGTCAAAGTGAAATGACACCACTTCTTCTTATGGAGTGTTAAATTTTCTATTACAATCATAACAATCAGGAATTTTCATTTGTGTATTAATTGTATGGTGCAGTCACTGCGCTTTTCCAATTCCGAAAACATAGTGATCAATGGATTAGCTTCTGTAAATAGCCAGAAGTTTCACATCGTCTTCAATGGTTGCCAAAATGTGAAATTGCAAGGCGTGAAGGTCTCGGCTTCGGGCAATAGCCCAAACACGGACGGCATTCACGTACAGTCATCAACCGGTGTGACCATCTTGGGTGCTCAGATCAGGACAGGTGACGATTGCGTCTCAATAGGCCCAGGCACTACCAACCTGTGGATTGAGAACGTTGCTTGCGGGCCAGGCCACGGGATCAGGTTATATACCTCTCACTCACAGTCACATTAAAAACTGAAAACATAAATATGCATAATAAATTTTCATTTATACAGTAGAGTATTAGATTGGGGTTAAATGGTGCTAACTTGTACGTGTGTGCATGGTTGGTGCAGCATTGGGAGTCTAGGCAAGGAACTTCATGAGGCTGGTGTGCAAAATGTGACAGTTAAAACCGTTACTTTTACCGGTTCCCAAAATGGGTTGAGGATCAAGTCATGGGGTAGGCCCAGCACTGGGTTTGTTAAGGGCGTTCTTTTCCAGCATGCTCTTATGGTCAATGTCGAAAATCCCATCATAATTGACCAAAATTACTGTCCTGACCACAAAGGTTGCCCTGGTCATGTACGTTGATCTTAAAATGTCCAAATTGAAATCATCAAGTTTATTATGGTATATGCTTCACTCAACTAGCTTTATTGTTGTAAGATAATATTTATTGTTTTCATTTTATAGGTTTCCGGAATTAAAATTAGTGATGTGACATACCAAGATATCCATGGAACATCGGCCACAGAAGTTGCTGTAAAATTTGATTGTAGCCCAAAGTATCCATGCAGTGGGATAAGATTGCAGGATGTAAAACTTACATATAAAAGTCAAGCGGCCGAGGCATCGTGTGAAAATGCTGCTGGAACAGCTTCTGGTTTCGTTCAGCCCTCGAGTTGCTTGTAGGGGTGAAATTTATGGAATCATGGATTAGGTTTTATCAAACATAGAACGGAATACATATATGTATTTTGTTCTCTCTAGCGCTAGCATAAGCAATCTAAAGTAGTCTACGGTATGAGTCCTATTGTAATGGTAATTGATGCTTGAGCCTGCGGCGTTCCAAGCCCATTGGGCTTGTTTGAAGCCTGGCCTTGCAAACTGCTTTGTTTAAACCCTCGTTGGGTGTTTTTCCCACGATCTATGATGTAAGAAATCCGTTTTAGTGAACTGTATCGCGTTATCTTTTGATATTTTGGGAATTGGAAAATTCAAAATCATTGTTGTTGTTGTTTCTCCCTAAAGGGGTTTCTAAATTTTTTTTACTAGATTAATTCTTTGAATATAAATAAGTTCACCGTCCACTCTAAATCTAAATCAGTTAATGTCCACAATAAACTTGGCTAACCACTAGCTCAAAATGGAGTTGGAAGTTGAATATCGGTTCTTCCGCTTTTGGAGATGTTAGTCCCAACCAATGCTCCACTATCATGAGATTTAACCAAAGCTTAGACATCAAAATGAAATCAAATTGTACTTTTCTAGCAAGACATGAATATAATAAATACTCCGTATATGTAATTATTCTTACCACTATTATTAAACTTAAATCATATCTTTCAGTCTCCATTTCTCTTTTTATGTAAAATTAAAAAGAATAATAAAACTATATAAGCATCATTGTGCTTATTTTGGGGTGACTAAAGAACAGCATATGCAGGCTCAATTGGGCAATCGGCGCAAATATCAAAGAAACTCAAAAACAAAACCCATTAACAATTTAGGTGGGGCGAGTCTCCAGGCCCACGGCCGTCCCTACCTTCAAATGATGGCATGATGGTTAAAATCCAATGGATTAAAATCAATGACAGTCAAATTCTACATGGCCACAAAAAATAACAAATCTCGACAGTCTCTCATAGAGTGTAATGGAATGAAATTGACCTCGTCAGGTCCATCTCATGATAAATTTGACACATGTTGCACATGAGTTGAAAGAGATCGAGTTCACCAAATTATGGTTCAACCAACTTTCATATGACCCAATCTAAGAATTGTGTCCTCTTCTTGACGCATGCATTTTGAATCTTAATTAGCCATTGAATTCGACAACTAGAGTTGCCATGCATATATCAGTTAATTAAGAGTTGCCTACAGTTTAATATGAAATTGAACGTACCAATAGATCCACGCATAGTATAGGGGAAGATGATAATTGAACGTACCCTTATATCCAAATAATCCATTACGCGCGTTAAGTTGCTCATGGCACGATAATCCGAAGAAGCTACAATAATGGATCTATACATCCTTGCAGGAATGAATCTCGTCTTCTATTTACTGGAGTGGTGTTGTACCGTTATATGAAATTGTTATAGAGAATAGTTATTGACCTGTCATACTGTAGGACTTGTTTGGGTTAATTGCAGTTTTAGTCGTTAGGCAGAATCAAAAGCTGCTAAAAGTAGGATATACTTAGTATTTTTGTTTCATGCGTTATAATATAGAGGGTATGCTCGCCATTACCAAAAGTTACATTAAAAGGTTATCTGATTCCTGCACAGTTTTTTTGCCAAAACTGGGAGGACCTAGCTTACTTCTACTAAAATCACTTTTACAACTCAGAAGCACTTATGGGCAAATCATCTAAGGCTCTGTTTGGGAAAACTGTAACTTTTGCTTTTACACAAAAGTATAAGAGAATCAGAAGTTACGAAAAGCAGAAGAGAATCAATATCTGTTTAGAAATTGTATTTCAAAGGTGCCGTTAGAGCTGAAAGTGATTTTTGTCTGTTTGGGAAGAATATTTGCTGAAATTAATGTTATAACCCTAAATTGATTGAACTATCCCTTATAATAAATTTTTTTTTTTTTTTGTTTTTATTCATATTTTTTATTTGCTCTATTTGGTATTAGTAATGATTTTTTATTTTTATATTTTTACTATTAATGATTGGGGGTATCCTAAGCCATACTCTTATCGAAATTTGAGCTCAGACTATTTCCTTAATAATTTAGGTGAGACATCATATAACCACACAAACAATAAGAGCAGCGAGGAGTCAAAATGATAACCTTTAGAAAACACACACAAGAGTAATTGATCTCTCAACCAACCCTACAAAGGTGTATAACTATAGGGATTTTGCTTATGTTTTTTTTTTTTTTTTTTTTTTTTTTTTCCTCTTAAAAGCATGAATCGATATTTTTTTATTAAAAAAAAAAATTTATCACAAATCCAAATTTTATGGAAACAATTCTTAAAAAAATTCCAACAAATATAAATCAATGAATATATGAAAGAAGAAAAAAAAAGGATTTGAAGTTTAAATTAGTATCCTATGGATCCAAGTTGATTGAAGTTACTAACACATTGATACCGACAGGAGATAGGAGTACAGCAACAATAGAGAAGAAGAGTTGGGTTTAAGGTGGGGTTATTATCGTTTTGTTAAAGGATATGGGTGAAAAAAATTGTTTTCATACTCAAATATTAAAGGTAGTTTTGGAAATATAAAAAGTTATTAAAATCCTTTGTAAAAGCTAACATCAGCTTCTGATTAGAAGTTGGAGACAAACTGCGTTTTATAAAATCACTTTTTGAGCTTAAAAGTGATTATGATTTAGGTTACCAAACAGGATCAAAAGTGATTTTAGACTTCAAAAATGATTTTGGACTATCTAAAAGTTTAGCCAAATAGGGCCACTTAACAGTAATATGACGTGCCAAAAATTTGACCAAATGTCTTCCTTAAAAACATTTTTTTTTTAAAGATTAATATTAATTTTTTTTTTTCTTCTTCTTTTCACCATTGAGATCAGATTGGTAGAAGTGGGCGTGCCCAAGTAGTCGTAACAAGGCTTGGGGCGGACACCCATCTCGCAATGTAATTGCGAGAGATTTCAGCCTAAACTAATTTCCTAACAATTCACATGAGACGTCTCATATCTATTCAAATAGCGATAATTACGAGGAATCGAATTAATGACTTTTGGAGAACAGAGTTAGGACGTGATCACTTAACCGACCCTGCATTAACTCTCCTTAACAATATTTTAGAGAAAAGTTTTTCAATGCCCACATGTCATATCAATTAGGCCAGCATACCACAAACACATGCCATGCCAATAGCCATTTGTTATGGTTTTTTGTTTTTTTTCTTTTGGTGGATTGGGTGGGAAAAAAACCCTCAAAAGAAATTTGTTATGTTGTTTACTTATAACAGTATGGAACACTTAATTTCTAGACTATTATCCAGAGAAAATCCTTTTCAACAGCTAAATCTGATTGCGTTGAGAAGGGGCCAAGGTGGTTTCAATGGGGAATACTATTTCCCGAGGTTAGTTAAAATTGGTATAGTTCGTAACTTCCCATAATCTTGAATCCCACCGAAATGTTACCTTACATAATCTTAAGAAGTAATTGAGAAATTTATTTCTTTTACTGTAGTCACTGGCATTCACCTTTTCATTGGGTAGTTCAAGAATTAATGTCTATGTGGTTGTGAATTTATGACGGTCACTAATTAAAGCAAAGTTGTCACTGTAGGTGAGTTAACTACGGTTGGTGTGATTAATTTTCCTAAACTTTGTCAATCACTCAACCAGAAGCAATTGACTTAAGAAAATCACATCCCCAGTCTCTCAGTATTTTCTTTCAGTGCATAATTTGGCATGGATGTGGACCTAATTCACTCTACGTTGCTGTGTGTGCCATAATTAAGGATCACTTCTAGAGTTCTCCTGTTTTGCACTTCCAAATCCTTTAGGATATGGTGATTTAATTTAGAGATTGAGATGGGAAAAAATTGTTGTAAAGAGACAGCTTTGGAGTGTGTTTAAAGTGCTCTCAATCAGTAAAATTGTAAAGAGAACCTCATATATTTTCGAATAAATCCTAACTCAAGTAAGAGTAAGACTCCCAATCCAAATAGGAAACTCAGTTATTAGGTCCACCACCCAATGCAGGCAGATCGACCATAAGTATGAGTCACATACCCGACCTGAATATTAATAGTGTGATTAGTTTATGAAGTACGAAACAAACCTAATCAAATGAGTACTCCATTTGGCTACTTGCTAATCGATAAGCAGTTTGACCTTCGATACATGACAACTGAGATATTGTTTCAATTGGCTACAATGATGCTCAATCACTATTTGTTTTAACTTTTTATTGTTGTTTACTATGGAATACTTAATATTTATTTTTAAACAAGATTACCGTAGTTATATGATAGGCATCTAGAATTCTGGAAAAACGATAATGGTCACAAATCCAACATGGGTGCGCAAACAATAACCACTATTACCATCCTTTAGTTCGTTTCTCTATAAATGAACTCCGAGGGATTAGTTCGTTCAAGTGGTGAGCCTAGCATGGATATGCTTCCTTAAGAAGCCTAGTTAGGTTTAATGCATGTTTGCAACGCCACTTGGCAATGACATCATGGGGGCTAGTTACCTCCGGTTTTATAGTGGCCCAGTAATTACATAGCACTTGTGGCAAGGATGAGGTGACTACCTCCAGGTTTAGAGTGGCCTGCTAATTACCCAGTACGTGTAGGATAAGGTGATTGCATAGCCCCATGGCATTATTATCATCCAAAGGGATAAAGATGCCCAGGCCAAGCTACAAAATTCAAAACTTAAAAATTAATTAAAAAGGAAAAAGAAATAACTAATCTATAAATGAATAGTTATATAACTATTATATTCATGTAACAATAGTTGCGATAAGTTAAAACGATGATTTTTAGAGAACACACCTAGGGTTTGGCCGTTGAACCAACCCTTCAGGACCTAGTATTGTATTGATTTGAGAAAAGAAAAATTGTAATATTATATCTTTGATGCAGATAATCATTGTTATAATTAGAGTATATTCCTTGTATGTATATGCCTTACATCACTACAACAAAATAGGCTTTCCACGACTTGAAATTAACGACGTGCATGATTGTAAGTCGTTAATGCTTACTTAGCATGTCGTTAAAAGGCCCCATGTAGACAATATTCACGACGTACAATAGAAGCGCGTCGTTAATGAGATCTATTACGACTTGTTTTGTGGGTCGTAAATACTGTACCGAGATTTGCCTTTTCAAGACGTGTTCTATACGTCGTAGATGTGACGTCGAGGATTCCACTTTTTATTTACGACGTGTTCTACACGTTGTAAATAGCTTCCCAAGAATTGCTTATCAACGGCCTATTATGCACGCCGTTAATAGAACACCAAAAGTCCCACGAAATTTTTAGCGGGTAGTTTGCCTCGCTTTACTAAATTTTGCAAGTTCCCCTTCTATTATTTTTTTTCTTTTGTTGCTTTACTCTTCCATCTCGCAGCGTCCCTCGCACACACACTCCATCTAAAGCACACTCCCTCAATCCCTCAACACTCGTTCATCTCTCACACTCCCTCAATCCCTGTCGAGTATCGATCCCCCTCACCATCTCCGGCTGTCGGCATCTCCTTACTCTGCAAAACCCAGATCGGATTTTTTTCAAGCTAGGGCTTGTTTCTCTTGGGATCAAGGGCTAGGCTTAATCGGGCTTTTCGTGGCACTTCCTCTGCCGATTTCGTATGGGAATCGAAGCTTCTGTCCGATTATCGGTTCCTTATTGATAAATTGTTTGGTGGGTTCCCCGAAAATTTTGTCAAGAAGGAGATTTACGCGCAATGGCTGTGTTGACCCAATTCCTTTGATGGCGGCACCAAGGTATTTCCATTTTTTTTTTTTTTAATTTTGGGTTTTTCTTCTTATGGTTTGTTTAGTAGCTGAGAAATTGTGGTAAAATAAGAGAAATTGAAGGTTGAATCTCTAAGCTTTCGTTATTTGGGATCCGAGAACACAGCATGTTAGCCCAATACGACGTATGCCTTTTTGTGCTGACTTTTTATTTTTTAGACATAAGATTCAAAACAAATTTCTTGTGTTTTCTTGGAAGCCAATCAGAGCTTTTTTTATTTGAGCTTAATATTTTAAATTTTTAAAGTAACTTTATTTGGGAGTCGAGAAAGTTAAACCCCATAAAACAATTTCGACTTAGTTGTTTTGAATTTTTCATTATTTAGATGTAAAAATGAAACTTTATTTACTTCTCCTCTTTTCTCGGAACCAGACACAGATTTGGGGAATTCGTTGATCTTGTGGTGTTAGTTTTGTTGTTTGAGGTTTGTTTGTTGATGGGTTTTGAGAAATTTTTCTAGGTTTATGCAGAAAGCTTGGTTGTATAAGACTATAGGTGGTGTTTATTTGTCAATTGCTGCAAAGGGTTAGCTATTCCGGGAATAGATGATCATCGGTATTGGAATCACATACCCATTGAGGAATCTAGGTGAGTTTTATTCTTTACATATTGGAATTCAATCAAAATGGGAAAGTTTGTATGCTATTGACTTGTATCCTTTAGATTGGCTAATCAAGTACCAATGTTTGGGGCATTTCCTTGCACAATTTTTCCCAATTATGTTATTGTGTTTTCTGTCTCGCCATTTTTCGATCAATTTTGATCCTTTAAGAATATTGAACATTTCTGAGCTAAGTGAGGTTAGCATTTCATAGTTCATACTAATTTTGTCAAGGGTGTCCCAAATGCATTGTTAATAAATCAAAATAATACTAATCATTATTTAAACAAATGAAAAAAGATAAATTAATGGCGTAGACTACTAGCCTTACCCATTTTAGTGTAAAATTCAAAACTAAATCTTGTTCATATAAAACCAAGTTTCAAATGACTAAATTTAGGGCATAATAAGCATTTTGCTTCGATTCCATAATGTTGGTTAGTGACTGGGATCTTTGCTTATTGGTCTTGTTTCCATGGTGCCACTACTTTTTGAATGAAGATAAATTAGTACTGAGTTACCATCAGTTTTTGACCTTGTTTTGCCTTGAAGTTTGTTACTATTATGTCCTCTCTCTCTCTATCTCTCTCTCTCTCCCCAGCATTCAAATAATCTAAATGTCCTTTTGTGTTTTTCACACAATATTTTAGAACTATTACATTCGTTATAATATCCAAGAAGCTCTAGTATTGATAATTGCCTCTATGATTTACTAGAAAGAGCTATACTTGTAGGTTTTCTTAGGTGCATTTAGTAGTACTTGGGTATAAATGTATAATCATATCCCCTGGGCTCGAAATTGAAAGTGTTGGAACATATGATTGATTTTTGCCTTGTAGCTTGGTTTGTGCCCAAAATGGTTAAGGACCTCTTCGGTTTGGTGCTGAAATGAGGAAATGGAAATCACATTTTTTAGGTAGATATTGTCCAGCCAATATTATAGACTATCTGGAAGAGAAGAAACTATTGGATGTCCCATGGATATTGAATTTTTTTCATTATGTTTTTTTATGTAATTTTGTGAACAAATCCAATGTTGTGAATGGGACAATTCAAGAGTATGGCTGCCTTCTTCACAAATTATAGTAAAAATAAATCTGAAACATAAGCATTTCTTGAATTCCATCAATAATGACTATAGCTCCAATTCGTCATGATGAACCCATTCTAGATGATTGAGTTTGTACCTTTATAAATTATTATGAGACAACCAATCATGCCCTTACTAAATTTACAGAACTCCTATGCCCTTATCTTTTTATGTATATGTTAAACAAGATCAAGTTGTGAGTTTTATATGAATAAAGAAAGGTATTATTGTGTGATTTTGACTTTTTGTCCTTTTGATTTGCAGAACTTATTCTTATATGGGTATGGTGCTATATTCAACTTCCTATCAATTCTTGGAATTGCCATTTTTAAAGGTATGGAAGTGAATCTATATCATCAATTTGTTTAGAAATTTAGATTTTAATGGAGAAGAATGTTTTTTACTTGTACTTATACCTTAAAAAATTATTTTATTGTTTTCCATTTCAGGGACATTTCGTTGAGGCATCACTCAAGGTCTTCTAGTTTTTGAGATTAAGGGGGCTAATGGGAGATTGCAGCAGTGTCGACTCAAATGTTTTGCTGTTATATATTCTCTTTTTTTGAACTTTATTTTGACATTCTATATATAAATTTTGTTAGTCCAGTTTACAAACATATACTTAAAACTTTATGAATGTATGAATGTTTTTTGAATTAGGTTCAATTGGTTTAAATCATAGACATAGCTGGTTGGGAGTTGATGTTAATTGTGGATTAATGCACTTAGGAAAAAAATGATGTTGATGAATGATATATTTGTTATGACTTTTGAGTTACTTGTGTTGTTGGCATTTGATAAGCAAAGCAGGAAATAGGTATACAAGCCAATCAAAAAATGTATTGTTGGCATTTGAGCAATGTAGGTAATATAAAAAATAATAATAATAATTTACTACGACGTGCATGGAACGTCGTAAATAGTTATTAACGACGCACAATGAACGTCATAAAAAACATAGCAAGCGTATGCCTATAGTTTTAACATCGTGTTAGTGTACATCGTGTTAAGTGTTTTAACAAAGTACAGAACAAGTCATTAATAACATTTTCACGACGTGCAACGTGTGTCGTGAAAACACTTAACACGACGTATGCTGAACGTCGTGAAAAGTGCAGGCATACCGTTGCTATGTTGTTTACGACGTTCATTGTGCGTCGTTAATAACTATTTACGACGCGTAGTGCAAGCCGTTAAAAATGTTTTTACGATGCACATTGCACGTCGTAAATGTGTCCTGACTTTCCACGGCATCGCGATGCACGACATGCGCCGGCGCGTCGTAAAAGGCTTTTTACGACGTGCTTCACGCGTCATAAAAAGCCTATTTTGTTGTAGTGCATTGACAAACATTTCTACCTTATTACCCAAATGATTTATTTGAAAAAATAATCTATCATTTGGTGAACCTTAGCCGGCCTATGATACTAGTAGGGGCGAAGCTAGGAATCTTGTTTAGGAGGGGTGAATTTTGATGGGTTGTTAATATTTTATTTTAATTCAAAAAATAAAACACGCTTTTATTCAAAAAAAATATTATTATTTATTTTAGATAGAAAAAGTTTCAAAATTTTAAAATAAGTTGATATTTGATAAAGGGTTAATTACATTTTGTACCATCAACTTTGGGGATAATCTCAATTTAGTCCACGAACTTGACATTTTTTTTTTTTTTTTTTTTTGATGAAGTAAAAATGTATTAAAACAAAAAGCTTAGCCCAAGTGCATGAGACATAGACAAGCACTAAAGACGACCCCTAGCTTAAAGCTTAAGAGCGTCTACAAAAAGAATAAAAGAAAGCTTATGACTATTAGCAAGACTAGAAAGCCACAAAAAAAGAATCTTAATCAAGGAAGATTTAAGTTCAATAAGAAATTTTTTCAACTCCGGCCCTTCAAAAGTTCTACTGTTCCTTTCTCTCCAAATGCACCAAAAAATGGCATGATGAGCCATTCTCCAAATCATCTTTGCCTCTTTGTTGCCCCCTTTAATCCGCCAACTGGCAAGAAGATCATGAATCGAAGAAGGGATGACCCAATGAACACCGAACACATTAAATATTAGCATCCAAAGGCTTTCCACCATTATGTAATGTAAGAAAAGATGATCCACCGTTTTCGCCATTTTTTTACACAAGATACATCTATTAGGCATATGCCACCATCTCCGGATAAGATGATCCAATGTCAAACATTTGTTACTTCCCACAAGCCAACAAAAAAACCCCACTTTAGTTGGAACCAAATTGACCCAAATAGTTTTAGCTGGAAAGAAAGGAACCCCTTGAAGTCTCAAAACATTGTAGAAAGATTTACGGAGAATGACCCTTTAAAGTCCTTACGCCACACCAAGGAATCATTCTCGCCCACCAAAATCTTACTATCATAAAGAAATTGATAAAAAGACATCACACTTTCCAACTCCCAATCTTTTAAAAGCCTCAAAAAAAATGACATTCCAAAAAATAGCTCTATTGTTCCCTTCCATGTAATCACAAACCATAGCATCTTTGTCGACTGCAATATCATACAAAGTAGGGAATTCCAATTTTAGGGGCAAGTTAGAGCACCAAGCATCTTTACAAAATCTCATTCTATCCCCTACTCCCACTTTAAAACCAATCTCCTTGGAAAAATCATTAAAGCTTTGCATAATTGCCTTCCAAAGACCCAAGCCATGAGAACCTCTCGCCTTCTTAGTCCACCAACGTTCACTAGTTAAGCCATATTTCCAAAGCACCACATCCTTCCACAAACCTTGATCCTCTTTCCCAAACCTCCAAATCCATTTACCCACAAGAGCTTGATTAGTACAAGAGATAGATCTAATACCCAAGCCTCCCAAAAATTTTGGAAGATAAACGGAGTGCCAATTAACAAGATAAAATTTCCGCCCCTATATTATTCCACAATAAATCTCTTTGAAGTTTTTCAATTCTATTAGCCACCGATCTAGGGATCTTGTGAATGGACATAAAGTAGGTAGGAATGCTAGACATCACACTTTTGATAAGTGTTAACTTCCCACCTTTAGAAAGATAACATTTTTTCCATCCACTAAGTCTTTTTTCAATCTTAGAAGTGACGGGGTCCCACACTTTAGAGTATTTGAAGAGAGCCCCCAAAAGAAGACCAAGGTAAGTCACCAGCATATCACCAACTTTACAACCAAGAATACAAGCAAGGGAATCAATATTTTCAACCCTCCCAACCGGAATAATTTCACTTCTACCAAGATTAACTTTAAGACCCGACAACGCGTCAAAGCAAAGGAGAGTCGCCCTCAAATTATACATTTATTCCTCATCAACACACAAAAAAGAAGACCATCATCAGTGAAAAGTAAGTGAGAAACTTTTCCAAACCTGTACTGCCCATCCCCAATCTTGAAGCCCTCAACCAAAGAATTCTCCATAGCCTTGGAAATAAAATTACTCAAAACTTCCATGACTAGAATAAATGAAAGAGGAGAAAGGGGGTCCCCTTGACGGACCCCTCTAGAATTATGGAGAAAACCATAAGGAGTCCCATTCACTAATACCGAAAAAGAGGGACTAGAGATGCACCAAGAGATCCATTTTTGCCACTTTTCCCCAAAACCCATCCTTCCAAGCATATAAATGAGGAAGTTCTAATTAACATGATCATAGGCCTTTTCCAAATCAATTTTGACCATAACCCCTAGATCCCCACTTTTAAGTTTTGAATCCACTCCTTCATTGGCAACAAGGGAAGCATTCACAATTTGTCTCCTCTTAATAAAAGCAAATTGAGGGGGTGAAACAAGTTTCCCAACAACCTTCGCAATACGCAAAGCCAAAATTTTGGAAATGATTTTGTAAACACTACTAAGTAAAGAGATAGGGCGAAAGTCCTTCACA